>JZLH01S0146324.1:0-16322 GCA_001188425.1 Eucidaris tribuloides | reverse complement strand
GAGAGATAATTCTATACCCCCTTGATGAATTTACACTATCCTCTGTGAGGATATTTTATACCCCGTGAAGGCATCATTTTACATAACCCAGTGAGGTTTAAGTTACACCCTATAAGTTAATTTATCACTCTGTAAGGAATCTACACCCTCTCAAGGTTTAATTTTACAAACCGCCACAAGAGAGGTAATCAATTTACGATATCGTGTGACATCCTGGGGATCATATATATTATCAAAGCACACCCAATTCAGATACATACGATCCAAATGCAGGCAATTCATCACTCCAACATCCAAACAACTTGTTAAATGAAAGGCGCACATTAAACATGGTCACACCCTTATACATCAAACATATTAAACACCACTTGAGTAGTACAGTATGTAATTCAGTATACAGGAGTAAACAGTTTAATTTATAAAAGAATGATATGTCACAAATGTAAACATGAAAAAATTATTACAGATTACGAACATAGGTCTAAATTACATAAGTTTTTCGAGCCCACTGCGAGCTGTATGGTTAGATACAGTTTGATATTGAAATTAGTATTTGTTGAATTGCTGCAAAAAGGGGTTGTATCAGTAATGACAGAATAATGTGTGGGGGGGGGAGGGAAAAAGAAAAATAACCATTTTGAAATTACAGATTAAATATGAAATGTAGGACAGTGGAAAGGCATTTTGCTGGGGTCAATAAACTTTTATTCCCACCCAATAACTGTCTCATGCAGTTCTTATTTATAAATAATGTGTTGATTGTGAATTACGCGAATATAATTCTTGTGTGTGACAGGATACTCCTTTAGTATGAATTACAAC
This sequence comes from Eucidaris tribuloides, assembly GCA_001188425.1. NCBI lineage: Eukaryota > Metazoa > Echinodermata > Echinoidea > Cidaroida > Cidaridae > Eucidaris > Eucidaris tribuloides. Next base: position 15,500 of record JZLH01S0146324.1, on the reverse strand, counting down.
ACCACAAGATTAGGGGCAATTTATGCAACTATGCGAATTTAAAGTTGGGTCATGCTAAACATATAGTACTAAACAATGTTTAAGTCAAGCATAAGAAAGTGACCACACTCAGCAAAACCTTACCAATATAGCCAGCAAAGAACTACATGCATGTGAGAAAATTGACGTTAGCATTATAAGATGTGTGTTCAAAGTCACCAAATCTGAAATACAGTACTCATTATGCTGCCAAATATCCAAAATCAAGAACGATATATCAATGAAAATACAATGATATCTTTTCTAATAGCGTAAAAAATAACGTTCAAATTTGATATTACCTGACGAAGTGGCAGAGTTCTGCTGTGACTATCTGTATGTCACAAAACGTTTTTAAAATGTGTTGTAAAGTCGCGTAGGAGAGGTAAAGTTAACACAACACTGTAATGAGATAGTACTGTAGTCACTCGTGCATAAAATTCATAGTGCCTGTCTAATCTATTAAAATGTTCCATGGCTAACTTACAAATATTAATTACCGGTAAAAAATACAAATAAGTCTGTTCTGATGAATCGACAAAAAAGCCTACGAAAAACTGAATGTTGTGTTTAGACAGTTGACAACATGAGAATGAAGTAGAAGAAGTCAATTTCAATGGATAAGGAGATTGGGCCGAGATTTGTAAGAAAAAAAAAAGGTTATCCGGACTTGTAAAGACAGACACAGAGTTGGCTCAAATTCGTTGGTGAAATGTTGAATCTCGTAGTAGGTCATAATGCTCTAATGGTTGTACGATAAACCGGCGTAGTCTTCGAAGAGAACCACAATTATCCCGATTTCCAGCAGTGTAACGATATATATGTTGGCGTTCGATGAACTATCTAGGCTCAGGCCGTTGGCAAAGTTCTGGATCGCTGAAATATCAATAGAAAAGAAACAAAATGTCATTTATTTACTTGGCGAATAATATGATTCTAAGTCCACTCACCGCCCCCATCCCAATCCCACCCGCCCCCCCCCCAAAAGAAAAAAAAGACTCCAAATGCATAACCTGATCATCAAGAAAAAAGAAAACTTTAACGTCCAACAAAATATTTAGTCCTGTAAATAAAATTATCTAAACAAAGTAAAACAATATTTTGGGCAAGGTACGTATGAAAAAAAGATGATTTGATCTCTTGATAATTCTTACTAAAATTTCAGGCGGGCCGGGTCTCTCATAAACTAAAGTCACGAAGCTTATTTTGCAATATTTCACTTTGAAAAGAAGATGACTTAGCACTGTACTAACGACCTATGATTAAGCGAGGAAAATTTCGTGTCAGTCTTACATAGCGTATAATTTGAACTGAATTCAGATCATTGCTGACACCTCTCTCAAAGTCTATACATTAACTTCAAAACACGCTTTGGCGAATTTTGTCGCTTACACTTAGGTCTAAAACATGTTGTTCTGATGTGCAGCTGGGCCTTGTCCGCAAAAACGGGAGTTGCCCGGTTGCCATGATTATTAGAAATTATCTGTACATGTATTTGTCCGGATTCATTCGGTGTAAGCGTTTTATAGAGAAAAAAACTAAGGTGTTCATCTAAATTTGTTCTTTTTAACACCCACATTTTCAGTTGCTTCCAGAATAATGCTGAAGTCAGTAAACGAGTTGTGAATGAAAAATAATAAGATATGTAAATAAAGAAAAATAACTAGCCGATTTTACGAGTAACGTAGGCAGTATTGAATGCATTCCTGACTGCAATTCTTATCAGTTTGACTTGAAATGTTCTCTGATATTCTGTTTCAGAGCTCCAACAATGTGCAACATGAATGGAATAGTGGATCCAAAAAGATAATCAACGGCACGATCAAAACTATGCTATTTCATCCTCATACTCTCAACATGTACAAAGCCACTGGAACGCTCATCTGGTATTGAAAACAATCAAAACAGACTTACCCCTCCTCCACCCGAATGGATAGATATTTGTCCCTTGACTCTTTCCGATACTGTCGCGTCCTCACCACGCAGATATCTTCACAGCTCGGCAGTCAGATTTCGTCATGTCCATCATTCATGAATACTGTCATGGTTTCCATAATTGGGGTGAATAGGTTCTTTCAGGAGCTTGCAGGGGATGAAAAACATAAATTGTTCATGTTACGACCAGGCAGGTCATATCGACTTTGCTCCAGTTAAACATAATTTAAACCTACTTACCAGTTATCCATTTTCCAGAGTTTCCCAGTAGAATATTTTAGGCAGGACATTACCGAGTAAAACTCGGCTAGACTGCAAAGTTTATATTGTACACATACCTCAATATTTACAGTTATCACATCTGCATTTGAAAGTGACATCGAAAAAACAATTGAGTCCATTTTCCACCAAAAATACTTACGATAGTACAAGTATGTAAATTTGAACCGAAATCCCATAAGTTTACACACGAATATTTCGTGGCTTTACTTTTATGTTTTTTATCACATAGGCGCGTATACAAACGCGGGCCACATTGATGCATTTTCTCCAGATTTATGTGGGGTCCATAGAGTTTGGTAGCTCTATAGTGGGTTGACCCCATTTTGCGATCAAAACTCTTCATATGCACACCTAAGCGAAGCCCTCAATCATGGATAAAATCTTTAAGAATTCAAGATGGGAACATTGTAAAGAATCTTATTTCCCCCCCCCCCCCCCGCGACAGTATGGAAAATACCTCACCACATACTGTATATAAAGCGTTTGGTTCTGGTGGTTCAAAACCTGTTGTTTTTTTCTCTTACTCTTATACCCTCCCTGTCCTGCCAGTAATATCTTGCACCTATTAACAGACCTATTCAACTAAGTAAACAAAAGGAGTAAAGATGCTGGCTAGTAATCCGGTGTACCCATTTAATTTGGTCTGACAAAAGCAAATAAGGAATGTATGTACAAGTATGTTCATAGCAAAATGTACATGTAATTCAACTTGTGTTAAAACTCCATTTTACACAGTGCGACATGAGTGGAGATAATTATGTTCAGTGATATGTAGATATGGTTAATGGAGAAATTCTAGTATGGACGTGTGAGAAATGCTGGATTTGGTCATAGTAGTACGTAGGTCATACTTAAAAAAATACTACGTTACTCTCCACACCTAGTACTACGTATGTGTTCGAGGATATATCTCTATAAGAGCTTAAATTAAAAAAGCAAATTAATTTCAGAATGCCATACAATTTAACGCATCAATTACCTTGATGAACGTAACTATTTTTCCCCACAAAAGTCACAGATGAATAACGAGTTTCATCTTTCAAAAAGTGGAGTCTGGCAATTACATGCATTTGTATCGATTCCATCTCTGTAGAGATCTACTTGCTTGCAGACGTGACATTCACAATTCATTCCCAAATGCAGTACAGAAATTTGAATACTTGGGACTGTTGCCAAAAGGAAACGACATCGACTCGATGCCGATGCCATGAGCATTGTGCAAAACTTGTGAAACTTACTTTTGACACCTTGCAATTAAGTTGCAACAACCGATGTGAAACGAGAAACTTGAAGTGTCCACTCTATCTGACGACTGGAGACGGGTACAAATGGGAAGATGATGTGCGTTTAGCTTTCTCGACTGTTTCGTAAAATTCGTAGTTGGATCTGAATTTACCGCTCAAAGTGCCTTGAAACGATCGGACAAAGGATACGCAGCGAGCGAGGCAAAACGGTGCGGGCCGGGAATTGCATACAGCGAATGCCGCGGAGTTAAAACTGACAATCACAGCTCGTCTTAATTGTTACGTAAGGTCTAGGGTGTAATGTTACACCCCTGAAATGACCGCGCGCTTACTCCCCATGTTACCATCCGTTCTGGGTGCATATTTCAACCGTATAGGGTTGAAAAGGGCGTTCTCTACGACGAACGTCTAATTTACACCCCTGTTCAACCTCTTATTTCTTAGTGTGTAGGTTTAAATGTTGTTTCCGATGTTTGGGATAACGAAAGTATACTTTGTGAAAGTTTGATGAAATGATTATCTGATCACTCAAAACTATACTTGGGCTTTAATGAAATGATATTAACCCGTTAAGGACGATTTAAGTTTGCTTTAACACGTTTCCCATAAACCTCGTGACGAGATATCTCGTGTCTCGACTTCAAACTGTTAATGCCCCACATTAAAAAAAAAATAATAATATAATCTTGGACCAGTGGTTCCACCTGCGTGGTGTAGAATGTCATATCCTATACATAGAACTCGGTTTTGTCAAATCTGACTATTCATTTATCTCTGGAAGAATAACCTGTTGAGTCACTTAAATTTGACATGACTCGCATTCCATATTTAGACTGTGTATCAGAGTTGTTGACTCGAGTCGGTGGCTTGGACTCGAGTCAGACTTGAGTCGCCAATTTTTCTGACTTGAGACTTGACTTGACTTGTGGGCAAATGACTTGTGACTTGACTTGACTTGAGACAGAATGACTTGCGACTTGACTTGACTTGAGAAAAAAATCACTTGGTTACAACACTGATGTACATGTATGCATGATTATGAGTGAGGTATTTTTTGTTTTTGTTCATAACATTTTTAAAAACTCTTTATTCTTGGTCCGTATAGGCACGCTCTAGATGTCTTTTCTTTTATGTTGACTTGACTTGACTTGCGACTTGACTTGACTTGTGGGCAGATTACTTGTGACTTGACTTGAATTGAAACAGAATGACTTGCGACTTGACTTGACTTGAGAAAAAATGACTTGGTTACAACACTGCTGTGTATATAAATGGGCTTATAACAAGTTTAAAATTGAACTCTTTTGTCGATACTCTATCAAAAATGGTGTAATAATTTACGATTCAATTTATAGGTACTGTGATATTTGCAGTATCATATGTTTCAGTGTTTTTGCGGTTCAATAAATTTTAGTATATTATTGTCGGTACAACAAGATTTACTAGTAACTAAGCCGCCAGGGAAATCTCTTAGATTTTAGAGTCTTTTTTAAGAGTATTCAAAATTAATGTCCACGTTTTCATTACGTGAAATTGCACGTATAATTTTACCCATATTAAAGAAGTACAACATCAATAATGCTTTTGTATTGCGTGTTCATGTTTCAGCGCAAAAAACACCAATAATATGTGAATAAAATAACGACCGTATTATTTTTCTTCTCGTTTTTTCGACTGACTTCAAATCGTACTATGGGTGCTTATTACTTCATAATAAAATATCTTACGAGTTGCCAGCACTCGCGTGAAGTGGAGTAAAGGTCTCGTTCTAAATTTACGACAGAGAAAAAGTCACCAGAGAGGCTTGGCGCCAACGGTTTTATTTCGTTTTGCACTCTCACTCCCCCTACAAAAGTAAGTGTAGCCTTCCAAAATCCCCCGATAACACGAGGAGAGTTGTGACTCTGCGTCGAGAGCAAAGACCTATCTCCTTTTCGGTTTGATTTCTAATCTTTTTTAACAGTCATATCGACCCACAGGTTTCAAATGCAAACAGAAATTCTCGGATTTGTCGTTACGGTTAAGTGAAAATAAATCATTGCGCACAGACTAAGTAGTTTGCATAATCAGTCATTCCCGCTACGAAGTTTTTTACTGGAATTCCTCGAGGAATATACCTTTCGGGATTTTGTTTTGTAATGTTTACAAAATGAGATGGATTAAAGTATAAAGCAAGGTTTCTAAAATATGATGTGTGCAAAAATATAAAGCTTTTTAAGAGTTTGTTCCCAGCTTCACGTTTCGCTGTCCCGTCTCTGAAAGCGCAATCGCAAATTTCCGGTTACCCCCTTCACTCTAATGGCTTTTCCGGTGCTGATAGAGGGTAAGCGAATCGAAGAATAGATATAATGGTAGAAAAGAGAAAAATCATCGCTCCGGAATGATTTGCATATCGGTGATAACTGTGTTAATTAATGGTGTAAACCCAACACCGTGTCGGCGGGTGATTCATTATACAAGTACTTAATCGGTTTAGACTCCGCTAATTGAATTCCATGTGTCGTCCAAATTGTTTACCAAACTATAGGAAGTTAATCGGTGTTGTGTTTTCTAAATCAATCTTAAATCAATTAACTGAAAAAAATGACTTAATGTGATGATGCTTCTGACTGCACGAAGCCAGCTGCCATTAAACGAAGAAATGTCCTTTCGTACACTCATGTATAATCGATCATGAGAAACTATAATTGATAAAAACATATAGATAATTATGTTTCAATCTAAGGGTTAGATTTTTGAAGTCATTTATCCTTTTAAGTGGAAACCTCTCTTGTTAATTGCAAAATTTATGTCACACAAATCCATCCTATATCGTTATTGTGCACCATCAAGTAATGACATCTCTTTTTTGTGCCATATTCATCTGAAACCTGTGTTCATTCAGGGTTTTTTTTGTGTGAAATGCATTACCAGATCTTATGTTTTTTGTAACCAATAGCAAATTTCAACATCATTTAGTATTCTGCTGTTTTGTAACGATATTTTGCCAATGTTGGAAATGTATTAATAAAACGAGCATTTCAATGCACTTGAATAAAATAATCCACAACATTTTGTTTTAATTAAAAAACTACTCAATATTGCTTTGACTATAGTTTTCGAGAGGCTGAAGAGTTTCCACAAAGTATTGTTAATTAACATGGCCTTAATTATTGAATTAAAAAAAATCAAACGTATATTAATCATTTGTATGAGTACAATGCAATAATTAATGATTTTTTTTTTCATTTCTGTCGTCAAAATGCTTAACTTATTTTTTGCTATAACAACTTAATTCAAGAACAGCACTGAACAGCAAGCGATTTCGATCAATTATTATTCAAATTTAAAATCATCTAATTGTTTTGATTTAAACAATTTCCCTCTGTTATTGGTAACTGTACTGCTCACTCAGTCACTCTTTAATTCTGAGTGAGCTTTTGCAGTCATTCAACGTACAGTGCATGGAATTCACTTTTAATGGCAGTGCAAAGTTTTGATTAATTGTGACAAATTTAATTTTCTCATTTTAGGTCATCTGTTAATGCCCTAAGAAATTACACGCTCTAAAACATTTCCATTTTTTTTTTGGAAAATTGATTTAAAATAACAAAAAACAAATATCAAAAAACAAGTCAGGGGCGCCATTTTTTCCACATAAAAGTTACTTAGTAATATATGTTCTTGAGTAATTACAAAACTCACAATATGTCATTATAAATATTTTCCGTACATTTAATGTTGTTTTCTGATGTCTGGCATGACAATACCGAAGTTTGTGAAATATTGATGAAAAATATTGTCCGATCGATCAAAACTAAAGCTTTAAAGAGTATAGTAAAAGAAAACATTACTAGAAATTTATTTCACACTCTTAATTCACTTTTTAAGAAAGTGAACCCTGTTATTTATTTATTCATTTATTCATTTATTTATTTATTTATTTATTTATTTATTTATTTATTTATTTATCTATTCATTATTTATTTATTTATTTACGTATTTATAAATTTATCTTTTATTTTATATCTATTTATTTATTTGATTGTACATGTATTTATTTATTTATTTTTCTTTATATTTATGTTTGTACATGCATGTATTACCTTATTACTTTATTCAATGCATGTATATGTATGTATGTATGTATGTATGTATGTATGTATGTATGTTTGTATGTATGTATGTATGTATGTATGTATGCATGCATGTATGTATGTATGTACATGTATTTATGTATTCATTCATGTAATCATTCTTTTATTCAAATATATTTAGAAAGTACATGTGCATTACCTACAGTATGTCACGTGACTGTCTAAGAAGAGAGTATTACATGTGTTTGTCGTTGAATCAGCATCTTTATTTTGGGCCGATAATTATCAATCGATGGAAAGAAAAACATCATGAGACCTCTACGCCTTCTGGTTGTGGACAGACGTGTTACTTGGATTGAAGAAAATCCCGCTGCATTATTTGCAACTCATCGCTATTTCACCAGACATCTGTTTACTCATAAACAAGTTAATGTGCCCATTTCGGGTCCATTAAGAGTTTCGACTAGGCGGCCCTAGATTACCCATCTTGCACTCGAACTTCCGTGCTAGGTGATTGATATGCTGGAAATGGTTTTTAGTTAAAGAGGACCAACGTCTTCGATCAACTCGATCAGCGAGTGGCAGTGTGTTTTGTTGACACAGATTTCATGTTCTTAAATCATTAGAATTATTCTTCAGTCTTTATTTAATCCGTTTGCTACGGGAACTGGGTATGCCATGTACTAAATGCCGGAGTCAGTGGATCAATTAGGAAAGGTTATAACCCTTCTCGGGTAAAATCAATATGTCGCCAAAAAAAATGATTGTCCACATTAATGTTTAAATGATACCAACCAAAGCTGTGAGGAATATAATATTGCTGTCTTTTAACCCTCATAAAAAGGAGTGAAAAGATCACTTTCTAACGAGTAAATTTTTAAAAGCGTTAAAAAGACTAAATTCAGGGTGAACTGGGAATGGGTTTTTTTTACTTCTTTTGGGGTAACCTCTGTTGCGGCACAAATTGTCGCCGCGTCACAAATTGTCGCCGGCGACAATCTGTGACGCGGCGACAATTTGTGCCGTCAGGTTTTGAACAAATCGGCACAGATTGTCGCCGGCGACAATTTGTGACGCTCTTGCCGATCCCAATTTTTTGCCTCACTGGCGACAATTTGTGCCATGAAAAAAAACCTAGCGGCACAGATTGTCGCCACCGTCACAAATTGTCGCCACTCACGAAAGATGTGATTTGTCTGTTTGTATGTCTGTGTGTCTGTCTGTGTCTGTCTGTTCGTCTGTGTGTTTGCCTGTGTGGGAGTGTGTCTGTTCGTGTGTCTGTGTCTAGTCAGGACGTGTCTGTTGTATGTGTGCCTGTGTGTTGTATGTTTGTCTGTATGTGTCTGTGTCTGTTTGTATGTCTATGTGTTTGTGTGTGTCTGAATGTGTCTGTTCGTGTGTCTGTATGTGTATGTCTATGTGTCTGTATGTGTCTGTTGTCTGTTTGTGTGTCTCTGTGTTGTGTGTTTTTTCTGTATGTGTCTGTGTGTCTGTATGTATGTATGTGTGTTTGTCTGTGTGTTTGCATCTCTGTATGTTTTTGTTTGTCTGTAAGTGCACGTGTGTGTCTGTAGATGTCTGTGTGTTTGTCTGTGTGTGAGCCTGTGTGTATATATGTGTCCGTGTGACCATGTGTCTGTATGTGTCTGTGTGTTCGTCTGTGTGTTCGTCTGTGTGTGAATGTGTCTGTTCGTGTTTCTGTATGTGTCTAGTCTGTATGTGTCTGTTGTCTGTTTGTATGTCTATTCGTGTGTGTACCTGTGTGTCAGTGTCTGTGTTTGCTTTTTTGTCTAATTGTGTGTGAACCTGTGTGTCAGTGTCTGTGTTTGCTTTTTTTGTCTAATTGTGTGTGTACCTGTGTGTCAGTGTCTGTGTTTGCTTTTTTGTCTAATTGTGTGTCTGCTTGTATATGTGTGCCTATGTGTGAATGTGTGTCTATATGTGTATGTGTGTCTGTGTCTGTATATGTCTGTGTGTCTCTGTGTGTCTGTCTGGTTGTCTGTGTCTGAGTCTGTGTGTCTGTTTGTCTGTTTCTATGTCTGTGTGTTCGTCTGTGTGTTTGTCTGTGTGGGAATGTGTGTGTTCGTGTGTCTATGTGTCTAGTTTGTATGTGTATGTTGTCTGTGCGTCTGTGTGTTGTGTGTTTGTATGTGTCTGAGTGTCTGTTCGTGTGTCTGTATGTGTCTTTGCGTCTGTATGTGTCTGTGTGTGTGTCTATGTGTCTATATGTGTCTGTTATCTGTTTGTGTGTCTCTGTGTTGTGTGTTTGTCTGTATGTGTCTGTGTCTGTTTGTATGTATCCGTGTGTGTTTGTCTATGTGTTTGTGTCTCAGTATGTTTTTGTTTGTCTGTGTCCGTGTGTTCGTCTGTATGTTTGTCTGTGTGCGAATGTGTCTGATGGTGTGTCTGTATGTGTCTAGTCAGTATGTCTGTTGTATGTGTGCCTGTGTGTTGTGTATTTTGTCTGTATGTGTCTTTTGTGTCTGTATATATGTGTGTCCTGTGTGTGTTTGTCTATGTTGTTTGTGTCTCTGTATGGTTTTTTTTTTGCTGTAAGTGTCTGTGTGTGTTTGTTTGTATGTATCTGTTCTGTTTGTGTGTCTGTAGGTGTCTGTGTGTTTGTCTGTGTGTGAGTCTGTATGTCTGTGTTTATCTGTATGTGGCTGTGTGTCCGTGCGTGTCTGTGTGTCTGTCTGTATGTGTATGTTTTGTGTCTGCGTGTTTGTCTGTGTGTGTAATTGTGTGTCTGTATGTGTGTATCCATCTGTTTGTGTGTCCCCGTGTTTGTCTCTGTGTCTGATTGTGTCTATATGTGTCTGTATGTGTCTTTGTATTTGCCTGTGTATCTGTATTTTGTCTATATGTGTTTGTCTTTGTCTGTGTGTTTCTGTGTGTGTGTCGGTGTGTTTTTCTATGTGTCTTTGAGTTAGTAGTGCGTGGGTTTGGGTTTATGCGTTATTGTGTATATGGGGTTTGTGTATCTCTGTGTGTGTCTATGTCTGTGTATGTATGCATCTATGTAGATGTATGTGCCTGTGTGTCTGTACGTGTATGTTTGCATGTCTGTGTGTTTGTCTGTGTGTATGAATGTGTCTGTTTGTGTCTATGTATGTGTCTGTGTGTTTGTATTTGCACATGTCTATGTGTGTATGAATGTGTCTGTTTGTGTCTCTGTATGTGTCTGTGTTTTTGTATTTGCACATGTTTATGTGTGTATGTGTGCGTCTATGTGTATCTGCGTGTATGTATGTTTTGTATGTGCTTGTATGTGTGTGAATGGCTGTGTATGTCTGTTTTTTGTGCTTGTTTGTGTGTGTGTGTGTGTGTGTGTGTGTGTGTGTGTGTGTGTGTGTGTGTGTGTGTGTGTGTGTGTGTGTGAATTGGTAGTTGATGTGGTGTCAGAAACAGGATGTACAAGTGTATGGTGTGTATTTGGATGCCTGTGACTGTGTAAGCTTGTGTGTGGTTGTGAGTATCAGGCAGACACACAGACACACAAACACAAAGACATACACATAAAACAGACACATACAGACACAGACATACACAAACACACAAAAACATTAAGCCACAAAAATAGACACACACAGAGACCCACACAGATACACAGACACATACACACATGCAGACCCCAGAGACACACAGACACATTCAGACACACAGGCACACACTGACAAATAGACACACATACAGACACACACAGACAAGCAAACAGACAAACACACATATAAACAAACAGACACACAGACTCACACACAAACACAGATATATTCAGACACACATGTATACACACAGAGACACACAGACGCAAACCATACAGACACACAAGCATATACAGACACACGACACATACACTCACAGACACACATACACAAACAGACACACAATTAGACACACAAACATGCAGACACACAAACATACACATACAGACAGACACACAGACACACAGATACAGACACGCAGACTGATACACAGACTCACACACAGACAAACACACACACATACAGACACACAGGCACATATAGACAAACATACACAAATACACACAAACAGAAGAGATACACACAAACAGAAGGGATACACACAGACACACACAGACACTTACAAACAGAAATATACAGACACACACAAACACACAGACATACAGACACACAGACGCATACAGACAAACACTCAACATACAGACATAGAAACAGACAACAGACACATACAGACTAGACACATCCAGACACATTGACACACAGACACATACAGAAGCACAAGCAGACACAGACACACAATCAGACACACAGACAAACACATAGACAAACACAGACACACAAACAGTCGCATACATACACACACATACAGACTCACAAACACAGAGACACACATAAACACACAGACATACAGACACACAAACAGACACATAGTCACACAGACACACACAAACAAACACACATACACACAGACATACAGACTAGACACATACATACACATAGATACGCACACAGACACATACAGACACACAAACAGATCGACACATAGACACACAAACAGTCTCATACAGACACACACGCATACAGACTCACAGACACACACATACACATATACAGACACATACAGACACATACAGACACAGACAGACACATAGACACACCGACACACAGACACACACATACAAACACACATACTCACAAACACACAAACAGAACAGACAAATGCAGACACGCACACAGACACATACAGACGCACAAACAGACACATACAGACACATACAGACACACAAACAGACACATGCAACACAAACATACACATACAGAGACACAAAGACAAACACACAGACAGAAACACACAATCAGACAAACACACATACACGCAAACAAACTCACAAACAGAACAGACACATGCAGACACGCACACATACACATACAGACGCACAGATACATACAGACACACACAGACAGACACATACATACACACAAAGAGACACATGCAACACAGACATACATACGCAAAGACACACAGACAAACACACAATCAGACAAACAAACAGATACACATGCTAACACACACAAGCACACACACATATCAATATACCCACAAACAATTTAATTTATGACGCAACATGCTTTGATTATGGCTGGCGACAATTTGTGCCGTCAACTCCGGACACAAATTGTCGCCGGCGACAATTTGTGCCGGTGGCGACAATTTGTGCCGTCAGGTTTTTCACAAATCGTCACAAATTGTCGCCGGCGACAATTTGTGCCGCAACAAACCTCGCTCACGCCAAACTTATACATGTATGATCACCCATGTGGAACTGAACGATCATTCTCACTCCAAGTTCACTCTTAATTCATTTCTGTTCACTCTTTAAACATTCACTGATAAAAGGGTGAACAGTTTCAACTTTTCTGTCAACAGAGTAACTCTTTCGAACCAGGGTTAAAAATTCAGATTCAGATTCGATTTTATCGTCCATAATGGAAGTTTGGTTTGCTCACATAATAAACATATAGCATTTTGACATTTAACATATACGTTACATGTAGAAATAACAAACGAAAATATAGAATTTGATTACTTTTCAAACATTATTGTGAAAAGACATGAAAGTTAAATTCGGATTTTTAGATGTGGGATATGCTAAAGAGAGGAGGGATCACATAGAGTTCATGATTGGTGATAGTCTGATTGAAAAGGGAACAAAGAAATTTAAAAACCGGTGTATTCTGCAGTTCATCGACCGTAGTCTTTTTTCAGATCGCATTGTTACGTAATTTCTGAAAAGTGGGTGTTGTGCGTTTCGTATGATTTGTTTTACCTCTTGAATAATTTCAGATTCACATTTTCTCTTAGGTTCTGAATTTCCTCTAGGATTACCTTCCTTGCTTGCTTGGTGATTCTTTCTTTCTAGGTTATAAAAGCCTCTTGTTACGATTGTCTATTTTTTTATTGAACAATACTATGGTTGTTGACTATAAATGCATGTAACGAAACACAACATGTTCAATCAACTCACCAAGAGTTCCAAAATGTTGAAACCAATCCTCTCCCCTCTCTTCCCGCCTTTTCCTCTAGTTCTTTACACCTGTACTTTTCCCTCTGCTATCCCGCTTCGCAGGGCGTTTTAGAGCAAAAATTAGGGCTACAGGGGCTTGACGAAACATGGAGGGTGAAGGACCGAGGGGGGAGGGTTTGGGAGGGGGATACGCCCCTCCGCAGGTAGAATTTTTGAAAATACGCATAGTAAGACGTGATTCTGGGATTGTAATAAATATTTTAAGGTCTATTTTATAAGATTATTAGGGATAATTTGCAATTAGTGAAAATTGTAATGGGAGACGTGATACTTGCGAGGGAGGCGAAACCTCGACGGGGGGGGGCGGAGTTGGGAAGGGGAATAGTCATCGTCAACGGGCAGGAATTGTTGAAATAGCGATAGAAAAGATGTTTTCCAGCATGGTAAAATATACTGTTGGCAATGGTATAATATCACAGATTCAGGCGATGGAAGTCAATACTGCGAGGAGAACGCGACGACGGGGGGGTGTGGAGGGGGTATACCGCCCCGCGCCCCCTCCCAGTAGGAAGTTTTGAAAATACGCATAGAAAAGATGTTTTGCCAGCATGGTAAACATATGACTTTTGGAATGGTATATTTATCAAGATAGGGATTGGCAAGTCAATACGATTGGAGGTGAGGGGAACGCGAACCGAGCGAGGGGAGGTGTGGAGGGGGTAACGCCTCAGCGGTAGAAACTTTTAAATACGACATAGAAAAAGACGTATTGCTGAGGCATGGTAATGGTGTTTTAAGGTATATTTATGAAGGATTATTGGAAATTATTTTGCACAAATATAACTAGGAAGTATGTGAGTATTTGCAAGATGGCAGTGATACGGTTTTGCGGGAGAGGGAAACGCTAAGGAAGGGGGAGGTGTGGAGGGGGATACTCCCCTCCAGGTAGGCAACTTTTTGAAAATACGCATCAGAAAACCATGGGTTTTAGATATTTTGTTGGAGGGGGGGGGCAATGTGATGTTTATCGAGATGGGATTGGAAGTATAGTACTTTGAAGTGAGAGTGTGGGGTGAACCCTCTCGGAGGAACTTTTGAAAATATAGGTAGAAAGATTTTTGGCATGTATGTCTTTTGGCATTGTTATATTTTAGAAGATTAAGGATTGAGAAGTCATACTTGGAGGGAGCGAGCGACGCGAGCGGGGAGGGTTTGAGGGGACACCCTCCCACGGTAGAACTTTTGAAACTACGCAAGAAAAGATGGTTTCTAGGTGCATATAAAGTAATATTTCAATGTATAATATTCAAGATTAGGGACGGTATCATACTTGCGAGAGAGAAGCAACAGTGTGGGGAGGGTGTGATAACCCCTCACACGGCAGAAAGTTGAAATACGTATTAGAAAAACGTGATCTAGCAGTTAATATAATATTTGAAGGTTGTTAAGATTGTTATGATTGAAGGTCAAGATTCAGAGATTAGGCTAAAGAATATGTGGAAAATAGCGTGAGTATATCATCTTGTGAGAGCGAAGCGACTGACTGGAGAGTGTGTGAGAGGGTTCCCCTCCACGTTAGAAAATTTTCAATACAAACAGAAAGACGTGTTTTAGGCATGATAATGAATTTTAAGGGTATATTGATAAAAGATTCATGATTCAAGAAAGATGTCATTTAAAAGTGTAATTCGGTATTCATACTTGCGAGGGGGCGGGAGACGGGTGTGGGATGGAGAACCTACGACAAGAAATTTTTAAAATACACGTAGCAAAGACATGTTCCTAAGCACAGTAAATACATATTTTAAACGTGTATTATGCAAATTATTATTGGGATTGTTGTCAGTATTTCAAGAAGATGAACAGTAAGTAAGCCTTTGTGAAAAAATATTAACGGGTAGTCGAGGGAGCGAAGCGACCGAGCAAGCGTAGGAACTT
>JZLH01S0146323.1:18742-54031 GCA_001188425.1 Eucidaris tribuloides | reverse complement strand
CAAAATAGTGATTGAAATAAGAGAGAGTTACGAGGTGCAGTTTTACAGAAAAGGGAGAAAAGAGGATTTAAAGATTACGTTCACTCAGGTGTGCCATGTAGAAGTGCCTGTTCGAAGAAAATGTGGTCCAGAAAAACTGCCAATATCTTGGGTTTGGTCAACCCAAATGACACATTTTGATCTATTACAGAGATTCATAATCTGCAACTTTTTGTGGGTTTGGAGCTAGGCGGTCACATATATTACACCAGTTGGTTTCTCGGGGAAGATAGAATGGTGGTTTTACACACAAGGTGAGTGTTTTCTATTACCCCATAAATGAGACTTCAATGTCAATCAATAGAACACAAACCTCCACCTAGTGCAGGAAAGCTAGTTTACCAATTATCATAAAACTGATACTGTTTTGAACAAGGTCTATATTCACTGCAAACTAAGTAGCTGTTATTACAGTCACATTATTATATTTTCTGTAGGAAATGTTAAGATTCTAGGATACAAACTTCTACCACAGGCAAATTTCTGTTAACCTGTTGCTAAGAGTGAATGTAAAATCCACAAGGGCAATGCAAAGGGTAGCATTTCCACGCTGGGAGCAAATGGACTATAAATATCAGAACAAGTTACCTCCATTACTAAATTTTTGAACCAAAATCACATTTTTGGAATACATAATTAGGTATTTTCCATATTTAATGAGCAAGATATACTCACAGATTAAACTTAGGCTATATATCTATTATCTTCATACCTTTTACCAAATTAAAGCCCAAGTATAGTTTTGGTCGATCAGACAACTTTTTTGTCAATCTTTCACAAAGTATTCTATTGCCAACCCAGACATCAGAAAACAACAACAAACCTACTGGAAATTGCTTATAGTGACAATTTGTGATGTTTAATTTATCAAAGAACATGTAGCAGTATATACATTACCTATGGGAAATCTCAGGGGTGCCCAACATTCCCCCCCCCCCCGCCAACATTTTTTTAGTAATTTCTTGAAAAATGGGAGAGTTTCAGAACAAAGTTATCAAATTGAACCGCATGTTGGGATACGTAATCAACTATTTTTGCATACTAAATGAGACTGTATTTTGATACCATTTACAGTACCTTCATATCAAATTTCATTCAAAATCGTCAAACATTATCTAAACTTATTGAACCAAAACCAGTGTTCACAAGACTTGTTACAGAAGGATGGAAGGATGGCAGTGTCGCCATATCCCCCTCCAACTTCGTCGGCGAGGGGATAATAAGGAGCATGGACTTACCAGAGTAATCAATGTGTCATACGGCAGAGTGATGGGTGTGGTTGATACAGTCTCCAAGTTCAAACCATTTTCAGAGCAGATTTGCCTGATGAAGAACAGAACACAAAAGCACATTAGACAGAAGTTCAATCTTCAATGAAATGACGATTGCAGTTTTGGTTTTGTTTCCTTGCTTTGGCAACAAAGATTAATAATTTGATGGCAACATTTCCATAATGTTCACCAAGTATGACAATAAATTTCATTACAATGATTTGATGGTACTGGCAAAAAGTATTAATTATCATTAATACGGTCTGTTTAAGATGCTCTTAATTAACTATTCTACTTTAACACTGACAGCAAAAGTAGATTTTTCTGAGATGTACCACTTTTCTGCTGACAAGTTAAAGTAGCAAAGTGTAAAATGTTGCTCCACTTTACAAAAAAAACAATGTTTTTAGTCTTGCCACACAACTTTGTTCTCCATCTTTCACTTTTAAAAAAATTAGTCAGGACAAGGAATTTCAAGACCACACCTAAAAGAAATGGTTCCATTTGTTTTGCATTTAAGGTCTCGAGTCCAAGACTGAGACCAAGACTGAGACTAAGACCGAGGCGACACCTAAAAGTGATAATTCCATTAACTTTGCATTAGGTCTCGAGTCCAAGGCTGAGACCAAGACCAAGACTGAGACTAAGACCGAGACGACACCTAAAAGTGATGATTCCATTAAGTTTGCATTAGGTCTCGAGTCCAAAGCTGAGACCAAGACCAAGACTGAGACTAAGACCGAGACGACACCTAAAAGTGATGATTCCATGAAGTTTGCATTTGGTCTCGAGTCCAAGGCTGAGACCAGGACCAAGACTGAGACCAATTCTGAGACGACACCTAAAAGTGATCATAGTTCATTTGTTTTGCATCAGGTCTCGAAACCAAAACCGAGACCACACCTAAATTGATGGCTCCATTTTATTTGTCTTGCATCAGGTCTTGGCACCAAGGACCGAGTCCAAGACCGAAACAAAAGTAGTCCCAAGGTCCCAAGACCAGTTTTGACTACAACACTGAATTTAACCTACTTGATATCTCTCATGTGAGACTCCAGGGCGTGAAGGTCTCGGAGTTGGCGATACTTCTCTTTGGACCCACAGATGAAGAGCAGAAGCTTGCGGACCTGGCGTCGGACAAACGGTGTCTGCTGGGTCATCATGTACTGTGGGTTAATAAGAGAAGAACTGAATGGTTAGGATGAAATGGTGTTGTTTTGTCCTTACCCTTAAAAGGGTAGGGGAGGGGGAAATCCACCCCCAAGACATTTCGTGTACTTCACCCCCTCCAGCTGTGAGATGGGTCTACCCAACTATTTTCTGGTAAAATGAAACTTCTACACAAACGTATATTACCTTTAAAATTCCTGCTTTTAAATTGTTTAGAAACAATACACTATCAATTAAATCAATTCTTATGCCAAAGAAACTAATGGACAGTGGCAGTACAGAACAAGTCACTACCTAGACAAGTTTAGAGGGTATATGTTAAAGGGATGCACTGCTCCTAATCCATGTACGTTCAATACCATCCTCTTGCCCCTATTGCAAGGCCGCGCGTAACGACAATAGTGGAGCTACGAACAGAATTGCCATTGAAGGTAGGGCCGTGTGCAGTTCGCCTTTATTCGGTTGAATGCGTGCTGCATAGGGAAATGTACACAATTCGTGCGCGCTCATTTTTCGAAAGTAAACGGGCATTCCCGAATATTACCCAAGCTGGGCCAGCTCGAAAACATCACAATAAGCCACTTTTTGGTCCCTTTACCATGTAAGGCCTGAGCTCTTGCGTACGTGATTGCACCCATATTTAAAGACACATTGCAGAAGCCCAATTTAAAAAATTGTCAAACTTTGCTCCATAACACGTATGACTGTTATAAATACCCTCAAACACAAAAGTTTAGACAGTTATGCTCTCATTAGCAAACTGTGTATGGATACAAATCGCCAAATGAATTATTGTAAGTGGCAAAAATTCAAGACCACAGTTTAAAGGGGAAAAGTAGGATAGTCGCTCAATAATTTTCAGTTTTAAAAAGCACTTAAAGATTGTTTTCAACTGGAATTTTTTCAGGGCTTCATTTTTAGACCTTATCAGAGACACCAGTAGCATGGGGAAATTGTGTAGCTCATTTTTTTTTCAACTGGAAACATTGTTAAACAATGCCTTTTAGGATAAAGATGCAAAAAATATGGAAAGTTATGTATGATCCCTCACTGTATGCCAGCATAGCTTTTTTGACATAAGATGTCGATCAAGGAGGTAAGATCTAACCATGAAACTATTACAACGTAAACAATGCATAGTGCTTCTTTAATTCTCGAAATTTAACCCACATTGAGGATAGTTTTCAATCCTTCCAATTTATCTTAATACTCTCTCGCAAAACTCTTAAAAGATATAAATTCCTGGTGGATTTTCAACCCAAGACATTTTGGATGATTAAGAGTACAATTACCTCGCAGAGATAGTAGAACCATGCTTGGTCAAAGACAGGAATGCCAACGGACGGAGCAGAATCACAAATCTTCTTCATCTGAAACAAAATAAAGACAAATAACAAGAATTTAACATATGATGAGACAAATTTAGAAGAAGCAGAAAAATACGAAGGAAGTATGTTCATGTCATAATGTGGGAACAGGCATTGGTTGACTGAGATATCTGACATAACACGGACGAAAATGATAACTCCCTCCCTTCATAAAAATCATATATGAACTAGAAGTCACTGAAGGTGATTAATACCCCTGCTCTATCAACACGGCCTTGTGTGAGGAATAAGCCCCTTATATGAAGTTACCATGGAAACACAGTTTTCGACACATTTGAAAAATGTGTCTTGCACATCGTCGTTCCAAGACCAATGTGTGAGCCAAATTTCATACACATTGGTAAAAAACTGAGGAAATAGTTTGATTCGCAACATTCGCAATGGACCGACCGACCAACCACCTAACTGTACGCCGATTCCTATATATACCCCTTCAAACTTTGTTTGGTGGGGGTACAAAAATTAAATATAGATGAGGACACAAATGACCTTTGACAATATGCAATCTCACCTGATATGGAAGCCTGAGAACCATTTCAGTCAGCAGTTGTGGGTAGGCCTCAAAGACATCACCAGCGTGTCCCTGTAAGGATGTAATGAGAGAAAAATCACACCCTGGTTACTCAAAATCATCACCATCAAAATATTACAGTCAGTTTTAGTTTTCAGAACGAAGTACTGTAAAAAAAATCAATAATTTAATACCACAATCTTTACAGAATATTAAGTTTTACATGTTTTTTGGTCAACAAACTCGACAAAGTTTGGAGGTGAGCTCCATTATTCACCACAAATAATTCCAGCAGGAGGCACAGTATGACAGCTATTTTGAACAAATCTGGACGCTATTCAAGCAGTAGGTAGCTGAAGAAAATTGCTATAACTACAATACTTGTGACACTTTGGGGGTGGTGTAGTGAATACACTGAAGTGATTTTATTTCTTGCAGGAAAAAAGATATTTACAAGTGCTAATTTATACCAGATAAGATATCAAGGGCTATCAATGAACTCTCTAATTCTGTTGTTTTGTGTGCAGATAATTCAGCTTTCAAAATATGGTTGCAAATAACATACAAACAAGACAAAATATAATGATAAGTACAAATTCACCACCCTTCAAAAAGGGCATGAAGCAGCATGAGCCATGTCTGGCCTGTTGCTACACAACTTGATGAAAAAATACTGTAAACTACAAATTTTATTTCTGATTCAATGTAATGAAGTGAAAACATACCTTCACGTATTGACGTAGAAAAAATGGAGACATGTCAGGTGGTGCTGAGGGTGGGTGTGGCTTGAGGAGGTTGCCTCCTGGTGGAGCTGGCTCCTGTTGAAGGGAAAAAAAATTCATGGTATTATCATCATCATCATCATCATCACCATCATCTTCATCATTATCAATATCATCATCATCACCATCATTATCATTATCACAATAATCATCATCATCACCATCATCATCACCATCACCATCATTACCATCATCATCATCACCACCACAACCATCATCATCATCACAACCATCATCATCATCACAACTATCACCATCATCATCACCATCATCATCATCACCTTCATCTTCATCATCATCATCATCATCATCATCATCATCATCATCATCACAACATTTAATGCTGGTGATTGTCAGCAACTGAAATCTATGATTATGATGATTTGTATTGATATGTACACAAGTGGTAGCTGGAGAGGATACATTTTTGCTGGCTGTAGTTTCATTGCATATTCTTTGTTTTAAGTTTCATAATAATTCTGATGGCCTATTTCAAATTGTCGCCCGCCCAAAATATGAGCTGTGCCCAATATCAGCCATAGCACATTAATGTGTGTGTGTCTGTGTTTCAATGACAGAATGTAATTTGTCACCTGTTCAAGCCAAGCCTTGGCTAAGAAAGTATGCATAACCGAGGGCTAGAGCTGGGCTGGAACGTTTGACAAATACAATAGACCTTATTAATCATTAACTTGAACAAGTGACAGATTCCATTGTCAATGTCAATTACACACAAACAAACAGTCACAATAATTAGTAACTGTTATATCCGTCATTGTAAGTTTGTTGATACCTGGTTGGTCAATCGTGCATCATGTGATTAATGATATTCCAACTAGATCCATGGAGGTGTCGCCCTTGTGACGTCAATTCAGAAATAGTCGACTATTTGGGTTTTGACGTCACAAATAATGACGTCAAAACCCAAATAGTAGATTCACGGCTTGTAACAAAAGTCAGAAAATAACACCCTACGTTAAAAATGTGTCGCAATTGTGTCTTAATAAACTTTAAGAAAATGTTTCAGTGCTCTGTTTGCCATTTTGCACCCTCACTGAGTCTAGTAAATCTTAACCAAACGTGTTTTGACAAGGAAAACAAATTTTGTGGGGGAAGTATATACAGTTTTAATGTACCATACGCTATTTTTTTCCATGCGCGTGAAAGACATTATAGCATACTACACCCATATGGAAGTCTTGCAAAGTTTAAGACTAACACTGGGTTAGATTCGTCAAGTTTGAGTTTTGATTCCAGTTAAAATACGAATGAGGAATAATTAGTGTTTTATAGGTTTATGAAATTGGTACTCGACCAACTAGAGTATACGTTTATGGAATTGTATCCCTATTCCTACCGCAAATAAAAGTATCGCGCAGCTGTGTGCCGTGCAACACACATGCACTCGTAGGGGTACTGTAAGTACATTTTCTTTTCCTTTTAAAAAAAATGTTTTACTTTGTGTAGTTTCCCTGTTAATTCGATGACGGATATAAAACAAATATGTTCTGATACGAGAGTCTTTGTTTGAAACTATGACGCCCTCGGTTACCTTGACTATTTAATATTTAGTACAGTCCACGTAACCTCAGACTCGTCATAGTTTCAACCAGAGACTCTCATATCAGTACATATTTGTATAATAAGTATGCATAATCATGAGGGCAAGAACTTGGCTTGAATAGACAATGTCACAGACCTCATTAATCATTAACTTGAACAGGTGGCAGATTCCATTGTCATTGTCAATTACACATAAAAACATACTCATTGGCTCATGTGCAAATGCTATTATTCGTACACAGCTTGTTTTTGGACCAAAGTTTTGAAATCTGTCTTCAGAATTATTAATTAATCATGAAACCCAGAACAAAGCACACCCAGCAAAATCCTACCTCCAGTTTTCTTGTGTTTTAACATCATAAAAAATAATAAGTTTTAAAACATTTATTTGCAAATCTAAATTGTTAAATATTTGATTTTAAACCAAGTATTATACAGCTAAATGCAGGCATGTAGCTACATGCATGTAATATGTGTGTATCCATTTTGAATGAAGCAAAGAGCAATCTAACTGTGATATAATATGTCCAGGCTAACATAATGTTATCACATTGATAAAGATGTCCTTTTTACTCACATCATCTATGCCAGTTTCCTTCCAGTGGTCTAGGAGAGCTTTCAGGATCAGAAGGCAGTGGTCCACGGCTCCACAGCTGAGGAGGGCTGCGGCGGTAGCGTGGGATATCTGGGTGGACGACTGCAATAAGCATAGGCAAAATATCAAATTAAATACACTTTTTCTAGAGTTATTAATTATTTTTTTTGCTTCTCGACGCAGAATAAACACTGAACAGAGTGTGATCAATGTTATTAATAGTCATCCAGTCGAGTGAAATAAGTGAAAGCATTTATTTAAATAATGGAAAATTGGACTTACAGTTTTCCATTATTTATAACACTACTTTCACCTACTAAACAAAGTGCTTTATGAGCTGCTGTGAAAAAAATGTCACAGGTAATATTAATTATTAATCTTGGATAAAATGCAACAAGAATCTATTTATCTATCAATCAGTTATTTCAATGACATGCCTCTAGATTTTGTGTCAACACTTGTAGTATAACTTCTTAAGGGATTGAGGTTATTATTTTAATAATTTCGTTGTACACAGAAATATACAGAACAGCTACAATAAGGGATATAAAAAAAAACACTTAAAACAAAAACTGTGATATACAGTGTGTATCGAAAGAAAAAGAAGATAATCCATGTTTAGAGCTAAAATATTGCAGACTATTTTATTATAAATGTAAAGGTAATGTATACTATAAAGATTATTATATTATTATTTATAATTATAAAATCCACTTGTAAAACTTCGATCCTACAAATATTTGCTACATTTGATGTGAACTATTTCCACATTGTATTGCAGATTTTCCATCACAGACCGATAATCAACTTTATATCAAAATGAAAAGAATTAAACTCAGATTACCATCATGCCACAACTCACCTCACTGGCTGCCTTGGTGCCCGACTTGGTGCGTGACATGAACACGCTCAGAAGCCGCATGACGATGAGCTGCACCTCGTGGTGGGGGGTGCGGGCCGACACGTCGCCGAAAGACTTGCGGTCTAGTCTCAGCTCCAGCAGCACGACTGTCAGGAGATGATCGAGGGCGGCCTTGTCCTTGTCATCTTCGGGGTCGAGGTCGGAGCTCAGCATCAGGATGACCTGGTGCATGATGGGATAATTAACATATCTAAGTATTAAAATATAGTCAAACCCGATTGCGGAGAATTCTCCACTAAAGTTGTACGTAAATTTTCATTGTTTCTTATTTGTCATCAAAAATCCAATTTCATCTTGCTTGTTGTTCAAGGAAGTCTCAGCAAAAGTGTTTCTGCATGCTTTCCTGAAATGCTCCGATAATATATGCAAATTTTATGCAAACCTGTTTGACAAAGGTTGCTAATGACTACCTGATAGCTTGCAGGAAGTTTGCTGGACATAGCAAAACAACTAATGTAGGCAAGTTGCATTTTTATCATTGAAGAATTATTCATAGAAGCAGATGAAAGAAACTAGTCTGCATGAGAAAAATATTCATAAATTGGAATACATTACTGAAGTGGTCTGTGAGGTCACCTTCTCAACTGACATCTAAGAAATATGAAAATTAGTGAAAATCTGTGTACATAACCAAAGGAGAATTCTCCATACTGTCATTAAAAAAGTGTTGAAGTTGCCATTCTATGAATTGCCCATGGTAAGAGTTGAACGAACGGTTAAAAATTCATGAGTGCTTTAGCCGAATTTGTTCATAATTTCACAGTATTCTTCCTACTTCTCTGCATTTTCTGCAATGGCACGTGGATGTCTGACTTTTCTTCTTCTATCAGCATTACCACCTGACATCAAGTTGGTAAAAGCAGTACAATGAGAGAAACATATCAATGAAAGTTTGGCGACAATCCATTAAAGGTATAGTGACATGATTGGGAATGCTTGAAAATGCCTCAAGAACTAAATGAGTTGAAATATATACCAACTATACACTACCAGGAGTGGATCTCCCACCTGGGAGGATTTGTCTGTAATTGGTTTACTTAAGGAGAATCAAGCATAAACATAGGAGTATTTTAATTTTATCCGGGGACGATAAAAATAAGCCCCATAGAGAGCCACACAGCAGGTTTCCCTGCTACGAGTGATATTGGCATTGCTTATTTTAGAATGAGTCAATGTCTGACTACAAGATTTTCACAGGAGAATCCTTGCATAGTTTACTTGATTCTAGAGTAGTTTCAGCCCAAGTTGAGGACTACCCCCAATCATGTCACTTACCTTTAAAGAAAAGTGGATTTATGAAGTTTCAAAGTTTTGATTTTGTGACATCACATATGAGCAGCTCCGCATATGTCATGTAATATTAATTCGCTATAAATTGCCACTTTTCAATTGGATCATGATAATTGATTTTTTTTCATAGAAGCATGTATGAAATAAATGTTTCTAATTATATTTTGAATGCACAGAAAACATCATTTTCAATTTTCTGAGAAAATGGCACTTTATGGAATTTATATTACATGACAATGGAGGAGCTGCTCACATGCGACATCACAAATTTGATATTTCAAAACTTCATAACTCTCTTATTCTTTGATGAATTTTTGCCAAATCTTCATTGATATGTTTCTCTCATTGTTCTGCTCTTATTAAAACCAACCTGATGTCAGGGTGGACCTTACCTATAAGTTTTCCTACATCATCAGAACATTAACCCTTCAGAGACTAAGAACAGATATCTTGGCCTAGGGTCTATGGAAAATGCATGTTACACTGAAGTCAAATCATCTCCAATGGGTTGAAACAATTAGTTACGGAAACACAAAAACTTAATAACTTACCTGCATGAATGGAATGGCTCGTACGCCTCCCACATTTCTCAAATCAGGTAGGTATTCCAGAAGTTTCTCCAGTAGCAGTAATCGCAAAGTATGCATGCGTTGTCCGCCATCGATGTCGGTTACGTTTTCTGACAATTCGCCTCCGTCGTCGCGTCCCCCCGATGTCCCAGGAAGACCGCCGCTGCTTGAACCGCTCTCCGCCTGCGTGGATACATGCTCTGGTATGACGTCGCCGTAGGCGCTGCTGCGTCCACTTACTGAAGGTGGTACAAATGTGTGAATTTGTTACAAACAGGCTGGCAATGAAATTTTTTACTATTATAGGATAAGATAACGTAAGTTTAATATCAACTGTTTTCAAACCTTCTGTGAACAGATGGTATTCTGAAAATATCACTGTAGTGCAGGAGAGAGTAGTTGAAAACAACAGAACACTTCATTTTTGACAGATCCTCTTCACAAATCCCTACTGGGATTTTCAACTATATACAACTATTTATTACATTTGAAGTGAATTAGTCCCACATCATAATGCAAAATGTAATATACTTTCACCTGGAAACTAATGAAACGTGGAATTCTGATGAAAGATTTTCCATCATCAACCAGTACTCGAGTTATTGTTCCTCTTTAACAGTAAATGTGTATGCCTCAATTGGTCCTTGCTAATAAGTACACAGGTTCACCCCTGGGAATTATACTTAGTTAATTTTGTGGTAGACACATATAAAATTTGTGAACCGCAACCACCGTCCCGCACACCCCCGCACCCAGAAGACCCTAAAAAAAAGTTAAGATAACATTGGGGAAATGTATAAGATATTTGTGACCCGGCATCAGCCTCCAAGAACCACAGCAAAGCAAAGTGCGGCAGATTATGATCTCGTGTAAATAGAGCCACAAAATGTGGTCATTGGGTTGACCGAACGCCTGCAAATTTTCAGACAGTTTGTCCTAATCTAAAAGAGTAAACTTTTCTCTCTTGTCTAGCCGTCCAAGATTTGGTGGCTTAAAACGAAACTGAAACCGAGATATTGGCTGTTTTTCTGGACCACATTTTTTCGGACATATGCTTTCGCATGACGCACTTCAGCGAACGTAATCTTTAAATCCCCTTTTCTCCCTTTTTCTGTGAATCTGCACCTCCTAACTCTCTCGTGTTTCACTCACTTTTTGACTAGGTTAAGATAGTCCGATTTTAACACGTTATATATCATTTTAAAGCTAAGAGCTTACTCTTGAAAATTATGAAGAAAGCTGAAAATTAATTTTGGCCTACTTTTTGTGGGTTTTGAGCTGGGCGGTCACATTTTTTCTTTCCCAACGGTTGAGAAGTTTGCCAAAAATGAAATACAAGGGACTGCAGATTTCATTACAAATTGGTAGTTTTATATCCAGTAAAACTGGAGACTATATGAAAGTGACTCAGGGTACAATCCTGTAACTATAGTAGTGCATAAATTAACATTTGTTCAGCATATTTGAAAACCTCTAGCTATCATAGACTTAGATTATACTCCAGGGGCCTGTTTCATAAAGCTATTCGTAAGTTACGCATGACTTTACGAACAACTGGTGATCAAGTCTTGTGCTAAAATGATTAAGAATGTGATAAGTGTAGCACTTAAGAACATGTTCCAGTCGTTCGTAAATTCATTCGTAACTTTACGAACAACTTGGTGAAACACCCCCCAGGGCTGTCAACTTCGGGGAATGATTTGGAGGGAGATTGACTTTTGCCTGCCAAAATTTTTGTTTACCTGCCACTACCAAATTACTAGCCAAACAACTTCTGACAAGGGGGGGGGGGGGGCAGGGGGATGACAACCAAATCCATGTTTTGCTACCCAAAATTTTTTTTTACCTGCCAAATTACTAGCCAAACAACTTCTGACAAGCTACTACACGTTTGGCGGGAGTTTTTTTCATAAAGCGGTAGATTGGTGGGACGGCGGGAGAATGAGCTCAGTGGCGGGAGACTCACGCCAACAGCGGGAGGGTTGACAGCCTGTTATAGGCCCATTTACCCATTGGAGACAATTTAATTTCAAAGTGATAAGCTAACATTGTGGAGCTTCAATTTAAAATATTGTCAAACTTTGATATCTGAGCTACATAGTAGTGTTCAAATGGACAAATAAACACCCTAGAATACAAAAGTTTGGAAAGTTACACTGCCAATGACAAGTTCTGCATGAATAAACAATTAAAACTCGGGGCGAGGAAATGGGAAAGTGAATCTGGTCAACTTACGAATTTCACTTTTTTGAAGCACTAAATAATCATTTTGAAATACAATTTTTTTCAGGGCTTCATTTTTAGACCTCATCAAAGACACTGGTAGCATGGGGAGTCATGTGGCTCAGATTTTTTTAACTGTGGTAAATGTTAGCCAATACCTTTAATATAACACACATTCTCCAAAGACCCCAGCCCAAGATATTTCATTCTTAGTGTCCAATGGGTTAAGTTTGTGTCTAGTTTTTATTGGAGTGTAAAAGGGTGTTTGCAATATCTGTTCTCAGCTTATTTACTCATGTAGATCAACCATTTTTGCCATGACACTGATTCAGCTGATTTTCATATTATTTATCCGTTCACTTACACCAGTTCTTGCTAATTTGTTAAACGACATAAAAAGAACACCTTCAATACCAACTCATCTAATGGTCAAAACAATGTCATTACCACCTCACATATCATGTTTAAAACAACACTACCATAATAACATGGCATCCATCAGATTTGCATAACAAATCAAAACAACAGGTGCAAACCCTGCAGTAGAACATAGCATGATGTTGATTTCACTGGGCAGGCTTCCTGCCTGGGAAATTGACAATGAACACCTGTGCTTTAGGCATACCTTAGCTACTACAGAGGCCTTAATAGAAATAACACAATTCTAAAGATGTGAGGTAATTTCAGAAAACACTGACTACATCTACCCCATTTCCAATTCAAAACAAATAGTGTTTTGCACATTTTGTTGTTTGTTTTTAATAAACATTCTCCACTCCCTGTTTTCCAATATCTACTTTAAATTTTTTGTCTGATTTTGTTGTTTGTTTTTAAGATATAAACATTCTCCACTCCCTGTTTTCCAATATCTACTTTAAATTTTTTGTCTGATTTTGTTGTTTGTTTTTAACATATGTATATTCTCCACTCCCTGTTTTCCAATATCTACCTTAAATTTTCTGTCTGAGTGAACCACTATCTTACCAAGAAGAAGAAGAAGAGACGAGAAGAATGAAGAAGAAAGGGAGGAGTGGAGGAGGAGGAGGAAGGGAAGGAGAAGGAGAAGGAGAAGGTGGAGGAGGAGGATAAGAAGAAAAAGCAGAAGAAAAAGAAAAGAAGGAAAAAACATGCAGATTGAAGAAGAAGAAGAAAAGGAACAGGAAGGAAATGAATAAGAAAGAAACAAAGAGAAGAATCAGAAATACCACACTTACCACTGTGTTCTCCTGTGATGGAATCTACAGCACTGGCCCCGCTCTCAGAGCCGGCACTCCCTCCCTGTTCGGCTGGAGATGTACGCAGGGTAGACCCATCTGTGGCTGCTGTGCTTCCTTCATCATCACTGGCAGCTGTGGAAATGAAATCGTCTTCAGTTAAAATACAATAAATCAGGTATTTTTAAAGGAATGTATCATCAGTTCTCCCAAAGCCCACAAGCAAACATTATCATTATCATCAATCTGTTAATTTTCCACATACTAGTATACATATACAAGGGTCAGACAGGATTGATCAATTGTGTTTTCCATCATCATCATCATCATCATCATCATCATCATCATCATCATCATCAACATTCATCATATTTCCGGAACGAACACTTTGAAAATTACAAGGAGAAATTTACCTGATGCTGTGGTATCAGACAGGGTTCCCGCCTCCAAAGAGGAGGAGCTCTGCCCCTGGACCCCAGACGCCAGCCCCAGCCCCTGCAGGTTGAGGCTGCCCCCTCCCTGGTTGGACTGCTCCTGGAGGCTGAGGGCGATGGCCAATTCCATCATGGCCTCATCATCCGCTTCTGGGGGAATGTCCAGCATGGGGGCGTAGCCGCTGCGGCCCCCCAGGAGGGCCTCCAGGGGGAGCTGGTTGTTGCTGCCGGGGCCCCCGCCCAGGCCGGCTGCATCGCCGGGCTCCAGGACCATGGGTTCGGCGTGCTCCTGAGCAGAGAGAAGATAATTTGGGCAAAAGCGTATATATTGCAACTGGGGGAGGGGAGTGGCGTCAATTTGAACTCTCCTCAATATGATATACCTTACATGTTTCTTGATCATGCAGAATTTCATGTTACTGAAGAAATTTTACAACCTTGGGGGGGGGGGGAGGAGGGGATGGTGATCCCCTCCCACAGTACAAAGTTACAAGTTGAACATAAAAACGTACATGGTCACTTGTATTGCTGATGATTTTGAAGGAGGAACTACATGTATATACTACTCTAGATGAATTTCTATCAGGTCACCAGATTAATTCAATACATGTACAGGTAAATGAACCCTTGTTTCTCCACAAGTAAATAAATTCAAGACAATTCTTCCAGTTAGGAAATACATCCAGCTGGTGTATACATTGGTAATGTTTTTAACAGTTTGGTTCTTAAAGGCATTTTTTACTTCTCCCAATCATGCCAATGTCCGTTAAGTCACACTCAAAACTTACGACCAGCACAAATTCTTTGTTCAACACTCCCCAGGTAGTAGACAATTAGTGAAATCTCAAACATCATAGCACAATAAATGATGTCTTACCACAACTTCGTAGGATGCCTCGTCCTGTAGTCCCTCCCCTTCGTCTGGGTCCCCATTGGGACCCAAGTCCCTGTCGTCGTCGGGCCCCGGGGCACCGCTGTCGTCCCCTTCATCGTCATCTCCATCGCCGTCACCGTCGTTATCGTTGTCATTATCTCCGCCGTCGGGGACCGGTGGGGAGCTGCACTGGGGCGGGGAGGGGATGATGACGCGGCGTCGCTTCTGGCGGGGCCGCATGACACGGATGAGTGCCTGCTTGGCGGCAAAACTGACTTGGACGTCCTGGCGGGAGAAATGCACAGAGCAGGCAGTTGTCATGACAATGATATCGTTTATGTCACGGATATGATACAGAGGGGGTAGGATGAGAAACAGCCCTAAGGAAACTATGTCCATCATAAACACTGGTGAGTTATGTCAGATTGTTCTTAATCTGGGAACCTCATGGTATTGAGCCAGTTCAAACCATTGCCCCAATATAAAATTCAGAAGGACTATCACTACCAACACTTCGTGTAATGAGTGTGGTGTTTTAAAAGATGAAATCAGCCATTCTGTGTAGTGTCACGCGAGTCACACATGCTGTATGTCACAAGTCACAAGCCATGGTATAGATGATTGCTTTATGTGATCAGGTAAAGAAATCAGCTTCAATTATTTTCTCGGTTTTGATCTATATCCTGGCTTGTGATTTGTGTGACATACAACATGCTTGAATTGCATGACAATTACACAGAATGGCTGAAAAGACCCCTTTGTTTTTAGCAATTTTGTTGCGAAAATACTAGGAAGAAGTACTGCTTAATGGGTTTATTTACTGCCTTGTACTTTTGTCGTTACAGTTAAGTCATGACCAAGGAGTGGTAAGTCTATAATCCACTTTTTAGTATCAGGCCAGAAAAGCACTGAGCTAATTTCTAATGTACTTTTTCGTTCAAATTAGTTGAACTGGATCTAAGTTTTCAATCTGTGAACTGCATGTTTGTTCGGTCTACAGGTAAACGAACAAACCAACTCACCCTTAATCATGAAGAGCACCCCCTTCCTTCTAAGATTAACCATTCTCATTGATATCTTTTTCAAGAACAATTAATTTTAAGTCATCTATTGTAGCAAATAGTTTCCACAAAATTAAGCTTACTTTCATCTGTGTGATTAAAAAGTAGGGTGTGTGGGCGGGGGGACATTTCTGCAGGTATCATTACAGGTAATGCTCACAGAAAAATTATCCCTTTCATTGAACATTTTTATTGATTCAGTTTCTATGCTTAAGTTTTTCCCCAGCAAACATAAGTTTGAAAAAGCCACCAAAATATGTATAAAGTAGGCAAGGTTATAAAAAACAAGAGTATTAAAATTCTAAATTAAAATGTTGATAAATATTTCCTATCTGTTTGACTTACCTCACAAACCAGCATCTTCATAAGGAGTTTGGTGGCCAAGGGTACAACGAGAGAGTCGCTGTAGGCGAAGGCATGAATGATGTCAACTAGGGCACCGATCGTTATCTCAATATGTGTCAGACCTGGACAAGAGAAACACATCGTAAAACATGAACAATTTTATTCAAACAACAGTCAGTTCACAACACACACAGCTTTATATTTCAGTCAGGGAAATTATCAAACATCAATCAATGCTATAACTCACATTTTTTGTGTGTGTCAGGATGAAAGAAAACTAGAAATATCACTGAAGGTGCTTAATAGCCCTGCCCCATTATTTCCGTAACTTATTGCCATAATATGCCACTACCAAGGTTATGCAGTTTCTGAAACATAAAAAAAAAAATGTGTCTTGCACATCTTCACCCCAAGAACAATGTGTGTGCCAAATGTCATGAGCACTGATAAAAAACTGAGGAAGTAGTTTAATCTGCAAGATTTCTACCTGATTTATTGCCATAATATGCCATAACAACAGCAGCACAGTTTCTAATACATGCAAAAAATGTGTATTGCACACTTCAACCCCAAGACCAATGTGTGTGCCAAATGTCATGAGCATTGGTCAAAAACATGTTTTTCTAGAAAGTATGGTAACAATTTTACAAATGTTTAGAGCAACAGCATGCCTGAATGGAGACACTTCGCTCCACTAATAACAACTTTTGATACCAAATATCACAGTCATCTCTGCAAATTGCATACACTGAATATTTTGCGGTGGTTTTATTTTTGCGAATTTCGCGACTAAATGAACATGAACACTTTCACTTTCTGATATACCTGTACAAAGTTAATGTAAATGCAATAAAATCACGAAATCAAAATCTTGAAGCAAAATAAAAAAAATCTATGTACACAAAATATATGGCATATACAGTACCTGGTAGGCAAGCTGGTGCTAGCATCGGGTTGGCCGGTCTCGCATCGTGCAGCCTCCAGAAAGCCTCCAACAACCTTGTCAGGAAGTGCTGCGACTCCGCCTCAGTCATGGTCAACTTCTTGGATACGAAGGGCACGTGCTGCTCCTCTCCCAGCTCGGAAGAGGTGGTCGTGGTGGTGGTTGTCGATGTCGGTGTTGACGAGGAGGAGGAGGAGATGGAGGTCGATGAGGATGATGATGAGGGATGTTGCTTCTCTTCGATCTCGATGTCGGTGACCTCCATATCTGGTATGGATATTTGTAGAAATGGAATAAATGAATTTTTACTATTTATTTGTTTATTAATCTATAATTATTGAAGTAAAAATAAAGATAATAAATCAGCACTCGGGTAGCACTGAGCATGGCATATTAAGGGTTAAATTCTATTAAAGGAAAAGTGTAGATAGAAATAAGAACTGGGAAGTGGAGGAGAATTAAAAGAGAGAGGAAAGAGCTCTCACCACCGATATTTTCCACCGGCAATCTTGGTCTCTCTGGGGAGCTAGTGTCGGTCGCAAATCGGACCAGGTTCTGAGGTCGTGCCACTGCTACGGAGCGTGCAGTGACCACCAGACGGTGGAAGGCCTCTGGGTCCAGTTCGGCCGGGCCACTGCTGGGGGTACTGCTGGCCAGTGCGTCGCCGCTGCTGCATGACGGGGCAGGCGTGGCGGCGAAAGTCGATACAGGCGGCAGACCGGCTTTGGCCGTCCCGAGGCACTGGACAACGTGGGCAAGCTGAGACTGGTCCTAAAAAAGGGAAGGGGGGGGGGAGGAGGGATAATTTAGCAAATTATTGTGGATTAGCTAAATATCATGAATAAGAACAATCCCCATTGCTCGTTATCTTCATTTCCATCATAATCATCATCATTATCATCACCACCATCATCATCATCACCATCATCATCACCACCATCTTCACCATCACCATCGTCATCATCACCATCATCATGACCATCATGACCATCACCACCATCATCACCATCCTCATTATCATCCTCATCCCCATCATCACCATTATCATCACCATCATCATCATTATAATCATTATCATCATCATCACCATCACCTCATAATCACGATCATGATCATTATCACCATCATCCTCATCATCACCATCCTCACCATCTTCATCATCGCCATCATCATCATCATCATCATCATCATCATCAACACCATCATCATCAGTATAAACATCATCATCCCCATTGTCAACAACAACAATAAGATTAATAGTATATTTATCATAGAAATCTCTCACACCAAAAATTTATTTGCTTTTAAATTAAGTAATAGCTAATCTCATCTCAATTTGCATATTAGAGAAGAAATCACTGTATTACACAGGATAGTCACTTGTAAAAATTGCCAAGAAAAACTTATTTCTGACACAATCATGTTATCAAATTCCAACATTCTCAGAGAGTAACTAATGAGGAATTCTTGGGTCTTACCTTGTGGGTATGGTAGGCCTGAGTTGAGGGCTGAATGGCAGCCAGCACAGTCTTGGTGTACTGCTGAACCGAGGCTGGGGTTGGGAGAATAAGCAGCTCGGTGGCTAGGTCGAGTATGGTCTGTTTGGTAGGTTCCTGAATATGACGATAGGAAAACAAAAGGAGATCAATAAGTATCAGCTTGTCAGTTTTCTCAGAGGCAGAATGAAGGGGTGAGTGAAGAAGTTAACTTGACAGAGATAAGGGAGAAGATTAGAGATAGCAGATTGTGATAGTATGGACATTTATAGAGTAGAGATGAAGGCTACTTAAAGATGGACTTGAGAGGCCAGAGAAAGGGGAGAAAGAGGCAATGACCAATAAAGAGGTAAATCAAATCAAAAGGAGGATAGAAAGACAGCGAGGAAGAGAAAGATGAAAATGAATGGATGAGAAGGAGAGAAGAAGAGATGGAGAATAGAGGAGAGAGGAGGAAGAAGAAAGCAGGAAGAACAGGAAGAAGAAAAGAAGAAGAGGAACGAAGAAGAAGAAGAAGAAGAAGAAGAAAAGAAGAAGAAGAAGAAGAAGAAGAAAGAAGAAGAAGACAAACAACAAACTACTCACTCTGTCATCCATCGGTACAAGAGACACGAATCCGTCCAACACCTCCAGGGCCGACGCCACCAGCCTGTCAAGGGTGTCAGCGGGAGAGGGGGTGACGCGATCACTTCACTCTCACTGGAGTGGGCTATGGCTTATCTGGGATGACGACGCACAGGGGTGGGTCCGCTTCCTCCTCCTCCCCCACCCCTCCCCACCCCCACCGCTGCCCGCCCGCTTCCAGCAGCAGCAGCAGGTGCATTGGTGGCGGTGGAGGGGAAGTCGTCAGGGGGGTCGTCGGGCCAGCCAAAGGCCTCCTTGGTCTTGCCGTAAACTTTGATGGAATCCACCATCGTGACCCCGGTGGGGTCTGAGGAGGGGCCAACTGAAGAAATGGCAACATGGAAAACTCGGTCAATTCATGTTAGAATCATTTGGTTTGAATGTCAAATGATGGTTTTCTACAAGTATCATAAAAATATATGTCAAATTTTTGAATGAATTACAAAGTCTACACTTTGTTGATAATTGGATTCCGGTTAGATTCTGAGACTAGCTATTATCTCTTATTTACACATTGGGTTTGGGAAACAATTCCTTAATTCTTCTTAGAACGGCAGTCATATTCCTTCTGGGCAGATAAGAAAATATTCACATTGCCTGAATGGGTTTCATACATATGTGTAAATACAGTTTGTTCCAGCACCTCTATATCAAGTTATTACAATTTATTGTAGCTTGGTTTGTAACACATCGTTTTATTTCGGGCGAAAGTTAACATATGGATACTTCTTTCCAAGACACCTATTTGGTTGTTATCAATTATAATATCAATTGTATATACTTTTCCAACTAGTTATGTTTTGGGGTTTACCTTCCTCTAATAATCTTCTTTAGGAAAAGTATGTTGTTTCGTAGATAATGTAATAGCTGATGAACAAACTTCACGACTCTTTAATGGCATTTGTTGTTACATCTTCAAAATTTTGCTAAAAATTCACAATGAAATTGCCTAAAACTCTTAATTACAACAATTTGTATTTTATAATATTTGATTTTAATAGTTTTGCTGTGTAAAACAATCTACTGTAACTATGTATTGGTAAACTCTTTATACTTCATACTACTTGATTTCACTTAATTCCATACAAACCAAAGAGAGTGAATTTCTTGTCGGCAGTCAGCGATTCATCTCTTGTGAAAGGCATGTCAAACCAACGATTCCTGGTAAGGGTCACCTAAAGGATGAATGAAAAAGATGGGACACTCCCTTTAATGTATAAATACTATTATTTAAGCATACACATGACAGGCACAAGGAATAAATTCAGATAATTTACAGATTTCTCATTATTTCTACAGTTTTCTGTACTGGTTCTAAATGAATTAAATATTAAAGTACAAATTTGCTGTGTCCACAGGACACGGATGCTTTCGCTTAACGCGATCAGTAAGCATTTCTTATTAAGTATTTATGTAGAAACCAATTTGCATGGGCTGTGACGTTCAATCTGTGGACCCTAAATTCAAACTTGACCTGTATTTTTCAGTGTCATCTACCTACAACCCAAATTTTTAAAAATCCATTGAATATTTATTAATTTATCGTCCGGAAACCAATTTGGATATATTACGAGCTGTTACCTTTGACCTGCATACTCCAAAATTGCACCTGACCTGTATTTTAGTGTCATCTGCCTACACACCAAACATTTTTAAAATACGTCAAATATTTATTAAGTAATCATCCAGAAAGCAGTTTGCATTCATAATGAGCTGTGACCTTTGACCTATGACCTAGCAGACTCTGAATTCAAACTTATATTTAAGTGTGATCTACTTACACACCAAGAATTTTTAAAATCTGATGAATGTTTTTTAAGTTATTGCGCGGAAACCAATAAGGGGTCAGACGGACGGATGCTGGACAGACAGACAGATGGACGGACAGACAGACAGGGGTAAAGCTTAATGTCCCTCAAGACTTCCTCTGCGGGGGCATAAATTATGGTTATCGACATTATTATTGCCAACCTGTGTGGTTCTGCCAAAGACCTCCAGGTAGGAGGGGGCTTTCTCTATGGCCTGGGTCCCCACGTGAACTCTGACCCCAACCATGACCATGGAGTTGTTGTTGTTGGAGATGTCGATGCTAAATCCGCCAAACTGAGACAAAAAAAAGAAATGCAGAGTTAGAGCTATAAAAATAAATGTTACAAAGAAGGGAAAGAAGAAGAAGTAAAAGAAAAAGAATTGTAGAATCATAATGATAATAATGGAAGTAGGAGGTGTATAGAGTAACACCATGTGATTTTTTTTAAATGTGTAGCTCTGAAAAGAGCTTCACTCGCCCTATTAGCATAATTGCTCACATCATCAACATTATAATAAAAATACTTCTACTACAACCATTATTACTATGACAGCCTACGACTACTAACTTCTACTGCTATGACAGCTAGTACCACAACTACTATAACTATTACAACGAAATAATAATATGACAAACAACAATATGGATTTATATTGTAAACAAGGTTGTCGCCAGCCAAAATATAGTGCTGGCTAAATTTGACAATAATTTTAATAAAAATACTGAATCAAGTTGCAATAGTGGCATTTTATAGCTGTTTTGAAGAACAGGGAGGTTAATTTGGCATTCCAGTGCCGGTCGGCAAGGCCTAAATTTCCCTTGAGTGCTGGCTAATTTGGCCGAGTGCTGGTTACTCCAAACCGGTGCCGCCCAGCGTAGCGACATCCCCGAATGTAAATTATAGTCATCAGTTAGGTAATACACGTATGTGATAACAGAAGCCCTTGCACTTGTTTTGCATTCCCATTTTGGGGAATCAGCTATCTTTTTTAAACTCCAATTCTTCCAAGTTTTGGGTAATGCAGACCCAACATAAAACTCAGTGAATAAATATCTCTGAAAACTGGACCCCTCCCCCCCCCCCAAAAAAAAGTTTTATATTTTCAGACTCCTAATGACTTGTGGAAAAAAATAAGTCACTGATTTCCAGACATTTAAGTAGCATATACAGATATAGGAATTGAACACTTCATTTTTTGGGCACGATTATAATATACAGTAATACCTTAGTGCTGGCGACATAGGTGCCTGTCGTGTTGAGTCTATGTTTGACCTGTTGGACGTTGTAGATTTGCAGGAGGTCGTTGCCGCCATACTCCACGTCGTTCATCGCTTGGCAGTGTTCAAAGAAATCCACCGGGAAAGTCACCTGACCGGACGGACGTCCTACAAGAAAACAAAGAAAGTGACCAATGAATGCACAAGGTTCTAGTGTTGCAGGACTCCAGGATTTTCGGGAGTCGATTAGTCCCCAATCAAAAGTCGCGACTCCGACTATTTGCCGACTCTTGGCATTCGGTTCCGTTGTTTTGATCAATAGGTAAAAAGAAGCACACTACAGCCTATACAATGACTGTTCAGTGTCCTCCTTCAATGATTTTGATGCAAAAGCAGTTCATTGTTGTCCAATTTCATTACCAATGATTATGGTTAGTTCATATTGAAAATTATTTTTAAACTTATGTCGTTTTAACTCTGATTACGATCATTCCAAAATTGACTTTCTACCACAGTCCCACACATTGTCATTGATGTTTTGAATGGTTTATAGGGCATTGTGATTACATGGAGTCGATTCTGGTGTTTTTAAAGTCGGAGTCGCAACTCCTCCACGATAGTTACGGCTCCAACTTTTGGCGACTTAGTCGTGCAACACTACAAGGTTCCTACGATTTCATGAAGATAAAATTCCAAGATTTTTTTTCTTGTCTTTGTCTCTACCTAATTTCAAAATTCCAGAATCATTATTTCATCCTACTTCCAGTTTGAAATGTTTAAAACATTTGAAATGTTATTTAGACACAGGACAAAATATACAAAACCGGACTACTTTCTTTTTGGGTCAATAAAATTCCCTGACTTTCCCTGCTTTGAGTGAGTTTGTTAAAGATTCAATGATGTTTTCCTAGTTTTTCCTGGTAGGGGAACCCTAAATACAATACATTCACCTATCATTGTGAAGAAACTTCAAATTAAATCCAAAATGAATCTAGTTGGTGAGTTTGAGATACGAAAATGATATGCAAAATCAACTTTCTAAAGTGCAATGCAGATGAAAGATCATATTTCTGCTCTTTGAAAATCATACTGAGAACAAATAGTCACAAAACAATATTTTCCTCTGTTGACTTTTCTGTTTCATTTTCTCTTTCATAAATCACACATTTAATGTATACTTTTAACCCTTACTGTACTGGGCTATTTGGTTCCATGAAAATATGGGGGAGGGGGTGGGCTGGGAGGCCCCCCCTTATTATCTCGGCCTCACCATCGCGACAAAAATCGGCATGCACGTTGCCCGCCACACACTATACAAAATTGTACTGTTATTTGTTTGAAAAGTAACATTGTTTCATTATTATGGTAATTTATGCATGACATGTGTCTTGTTGCTCTAAGCCATTAAATAAAGCGGTGGAGGCCTGGAACTGCGGGGCCATCGACAAGCCGGTGCTGTCGACGTTGGCCATGTAGATCCGCAGACTGCCGTCCTTACACAGCAGGATCCAACCCCCCAACCCCCGAGCCTTTTAGGGTTCAACCCCTCACCTGATTTGGTGGTCTTCTTCTTCCTGACCGGTTTCAGGGTGCTGATGGCTGTGGAGGCCTGGAACTGAGGGGCCATCCAGAACCCAGTGCTGTCCACGTTGGCCATGTAGATCCTAAGGCTGCCGTCCTCGCACAGCAGGATCAGGGTGGTCCGGTGCTGGTCCGTGGACGACGTGTGACGGATAGCCACCATGTCTTGCACCTAAAAGGTAAAAATTACAACTTGGTTTAAAGTTGGCTATGAAGTAGGGTTCATACATACACTTATACATTTTCAAAATTCCCTGACTTTCCAGAGCAGAAAATTGTACAATTCCATGACCGTGTTTCATTTTTAAAGTGTGTGAAAATACATCATTGCAATACTAGCAAGCTCCCAATCAAGGGTCATTTTCAAAATATCTTGAATAAAAGATTTTCCCTGATTTTCTGGAAGAAATTGATGAATTCACCGACTTCGTGATGAATAATTCCTGTCATTCATTCCCTGACATTCTGAATAATCACTTTCTTTCGTTCCCAGACTTTCCCTGACTTTTTGCTTGAGGGTTAAAGTATTTTCAAATTTCTTGACTTTCCAGAAATTCCCAGTCCCGTACAAACCCTGTAAAGTCTGGCTTGCAATGAACGGTGTACTGCCCATGCAAAATGTTTGTATTTTATCAAATACTGTCCTTTACACTGCTTTAACATTAGCAGTAGCTAGTACATGTATCACCCCCCCCCCCCAGAAAAAAAAAGTTATGACAAAGTATTTTATGTTAAATAATTCAAATGCCCGGGTCAAATGGCTAGGGGCATGCTGATCAGAAACCAAAGCAAACAAAGAATTAAAGCCCAAGTTCAGTTTTGGGGATATTTTGTTATTTGAAAGCTTTATGCCCCAAAGTCATAACCCTGCAATAATAGATTGTGAATGTCTTTATTTTTTTTAAAATTAGTTAATGAAAAGATTTTCGACTATATTTTATATTATAGCATCCAAAGGGTTGAAAAGGCTTTAAGGTTGCATGTGTTATACCTCATCTGAAAGAGCAGGCTCTGCTCTTTCAGATGAGGTATAACTCATATAACCTTCGTTTTGTCTTTAGTTTTTTTTTTAATTAATTAATGAAAAATGTCGGGGGGGGGGACCCCCAACATTTTCAGCTATATTTTACATTATAGCATCCAAAGGGTATATGAGCCTATAAACCTCATCTGAAAGAGCAGAGTCTGCTCTTTCACGGTGAGGTATAAACATGTAACCTTAAAGCCTTTTTAACCCTTTGGATGCTATAATATAAAATATAGTTAATATAGTTATATATATATAGTTAATATCGTTATATATATATAAATAAAAAAAACTAAAACATTCAGAATCTATTATTGCAGGGTTATGACTTTGGGGCATAAAGCTTTCAAATAACAAAAAATTCCCAAAACTAAACTTCGGCTTTAATGAGTCTCTCCTGGTATAGTCAAAAAGCCAGTAACATGAATCACAAAAATTAAACTTTCTCACCTTTGCTTTGGCCGGCAGTGTCTTAATCTCCTGCACCCGGATCCTCCCAGGTTCCACCATCATGACCACGGGGATGCTATTGGTCTGGGTCAGGCAGCACACCAGGCCGGGGTGCATGGGCACCTCGCTCCACTGACACAGGGGTGGTGGGTTGTTGGACTTGCCTGACCCATTGCTGCTTGAAGAGATCACCAATGAAATAATACTAATAATGTTAATTTATAAGGCACATAATATGAACTACATCATCTCGAGGAACTTTACACAGTATCACCCTGGTCATCAGATGCTTTTAAGTCTATCAGACACCTGTCCACTCCTAAAGGAGATCAGTCAAGACTTGGCAGCCACGATAGGCACACTCATTCCATTCTGACCGGGTACCCATTTAAACACCTGGGTGGAGAGCATCAAAACAGATACAATGTCTTGCTGAAGGACATAAATGCCAGGCGTTGGAATCAAAATCCATACCTCTAGATTGTCAGGCACGCTCATCAAAAATCTCGCCACAGCACCTGATCAAAAGATCAAAATACTAATTTCTTTACATCCTAATCCAGTGGCATAGCAGGGGAGAGGGGAAGGAGGGGGGGGGGGATCCTGGTCAACGGTTTCCTGGCTCCCCAGTTTTTTGTTGTACTCTTCAAAATATTTGTAACAATAAGACCCATCTCTCCCTTAGTGAGGTTTTGATGTTCTTTGACACCAAAAGATTATGTGTGGTCTGAGTCAGGCAGCACACCAAGCTGGGATGCATGAGCACCTCGCTCCACTCCACTGACATATTAACTTCTTACCTCTTGATAGTGATAGGAAAGAGTTTATCCACCACTGGTTGTTGGCTGTTGATAGGAGCACAGAATGATTTGCCTGCGGGATAAAAATAAAACAAGAAAGTTATGTAAAGTGTAATATATATCTCGCCTGCATCTTGCAGAGAACATTACAAAATTATGGAATTTCAGGGGTTTTTTTCTGTGATTTTTCATTGATTTTGAAAACCCCAACCAAGACCTAACAGATAAAACAAACAAAATTAAAATCCCCTGAGAAACAAAATAGCATTTTTGTGATTTTAAATAAATTTGCATAAGTTAGCATAATTAATCATTTTTAAAATTCTCTGTACAAGTTTTGGAGCCATTAGCAAACCCAATCATATAAAACAAACAGAATCAAAATCTGTTTAGAAATAACAGGGAGATTCCACTGATGTGATACGGGGGTGTATAATGAATTTCTTCACCTACAAAGACCGTGATGAAGTCTTTCCTCTTTTCTCAAACCCCCACTGAACAATCGGCTTGACTAATTGTTATACTGTAGTGAATATAACAGGGAGATTCCACTGATGAAATATGGGGGTGTATACTGAATTTCTTTACCTTGTGCAAAACTGAAGAACAGCAACTGCAGTGTGTGGGAGTAGTAGCAGGAGACACCACCACCAGCAATCTGTCCGCCAGAGTCCTAGAGAAATGACACGAAAATTAACAAAAATGTTCAGCTGTAAAACTTTGTGTTTGGGGGCACTGAAGTCACTTAAGTGGCTGAGGGTAGGATTGCAATATCTCGGGTATGGCGATATCCAGGTACCCGACACTAAAAACCGGACGGTGCTCGAATATTCGTTGTCAGTAAAAATGAAATGAAGTCATAGCAAAATTTTCAGTAGATGGGACTTCAATGGTGTGCAAAAATCCCCACTATTATGAGGGGCAAAATGCACAGAAATGTGGCAATAATCCCACTAATTGTTTGTAAACTTACGACTAAATCCTGTCCCAATTATTCCCTCTATCCATTCATATGTATTTTCTTTGTAAAGGAAAATTTCCCCTCCACCTTTTCTCAGAAGAATTTGACAGGTGTACTTGAATTATTGCGAGCTGTCATTCTGGACGGTCGCGATTGTCAGTGAAAGTGCAAACGATCGTGATAGTGATAGTGCAAAAATTGAAAGGCAAAAAGCAAATTTCAAGGAAATAAACATCGTGCCTACAAAGGTAGAGTAAATTTAGTTGAAATATTATGAATACAAGCATTTTTTGCCCAATTTTCAATTATTTTTGTATTGACAATGTGAGTCCCATATATTGAAGTTTTTGTTGGTATGGTACCCAAACAAAAAAAATTTGACTCAAATTTTAACTTCGGCGGGCAGATACCCAACGGATAAGCATTCGACTACACCACTGGCTGAGGGTGTTAGAAGCTGCACTACTTTGGCTTTGTGGACTTTCAGCATACCGAGGAACCTATATGGATATCACATTTCGCTCACTTTAATGCATTACTAGTATAATTACCGTAGTATAACTCCTTCTTAGTCAGTCAATGAACTTTTTTTTAGCTTCCCCTCGTAAAAACATTTGGCAGAGACATTGATCTCACCTTCAGGTCATCGTGTTTGACATCAAGCACGTTGGTGACGTAGAAGGGCCCGTGTTTCGCTTCACTCGCCTCTTCCATCGGTTGCGTGTACAGATAGCCGGCCGACGACATCAGCACCAGCATGCGAGAGCGTTCCTCGATGTCGAAGACGAAACAGGCGTCCCGGATCTTCCCGCTGGGCACCAGGAAGTAGAAGGTTGGGCTCAGGGCATCTTTGGCCAGATTGTAGATCTGTTGCACAAACGACGAGATATTTCAAATGTAAACTTGAGCACTGGTTAATGAAGGAAAAAAAAATCGAT
Source organism: Eucidaris tribuloides (assembly GCA_001188425.1). NCBI lineage: Eukaryota > Metazoa > Echinodermata > Echinoidea > Cidaroida > Cidaridae > Eucidaris > Eucidaris tribuloides. The sequence continues at coordinate 25,932 of JZLH01S0146323.1, read as the reverse complement.
TTTCCAATTCCTTGGTTTTCCGTGTGAATGTTTATAACATTTGTGACTTGTCACCACAAAATGAACAATAAGTCACATTTGTAGTTATCACATAAATGCGGTAAAAAGTTGATTCTAGGATTCTGATACTTTCTTCACGTAACTATACTCATTTTTCATCTGTACAAATTTGAGAGGTAGAAGTGATTTGAAGTATGATTTTTCTTGAAATTAAGTCAACTGTGTTTTTGCGGGAGCTTGAAAGATATTTTTAAGTTTCATCTCCACATCATAAGATAATCCTAAATATAATTGCTTGTTATCCAACATCTTCAAGTCCCCCTGTAATAATTTTGGCATCACCACAAGCTATGTTTCTGAACTATTTATTGACAGTGATTGTAACAGCCAAAAAGGATTGTCCAATTCACATTTCTCTTTGAGAAAGTGACTTGGTTTACCAAACTTTCTATGGTACAGTTGCCAAGGCCTCCTGTTTTGCATGAATGAGCACTATCTTTGCAGTCGCTTTTCTCTGCTTTCCTGATAATGGCTAGATGATTGTCCAAACTCGTGTTTGGAACTTTAAATAGGTTCGCTTTGTCCATCATAGAAAATTATACATAATCAATTCATCATAACCTCAAGGTGCATACCTATGCCATGTTCGATTTGTAATATGGAACAACCCGGTACTAAAGTTACCTTGACAAAGTCGGCAGTCACAATGGCCAGTTGGGTCTGGGATCCGGGCAGCCACATGGCCTTGATGATGAAGTTACCGGCCTCGAGCTGGGGGTGCAGGACCAGGTGGTCCGAGACCGATCCAGAGCTGGTGAACGTCAGGACATGACAGTCCTGGAGGAATAAAAGAAGCACAAATATGTATTAATAATCAGTAGCATCATATGGAGCTGAATATTAGTGACATTCATGTCCGGTGCTAAAAACCGAACCCCAGACATTTCTTTTTAGCAACATACGGAGCTGAATATTAGCGACATTCATGTCTGACGGTAAAAAAACAAACTACCGACATTTCTTTTTAAAATCATGCAGAGCCAAATATTAGCGCCATTCATAATGATATTGCGATCCCAAAATTTTAAAAAGAAAATCTTGCCTCTTTTTTTTTTAAAGAGGTCGTGCAGTTTATACACGGGTGTGGTTTACACACGGGTGCCGTTTATACATGGGTGCGGCTTATACGCAAATACAGTAGTTCATATAATACAAATTTACCAAAGTTGGATATCATGTTGCTGTTGTTGTAAATTTTTGAGATGTACTATTTCACAGTGTGATATCTGCTCACTGAACCCCCTTACCTTGAGGCCACACACGGCCAAGAAATCTTCATTGCAGGGATTGCCGGTGATGCTGAGAACGGTGAATGGAACAGGGGCTGAAGAAAGTCTCTGATGAGAAGAAAATGAATCATAAAAACAGAGTGCAAAATGACATCATTTGGCCAAAGGTAGATCAGGGTTATCTGAAAGCTTCATAAGTGGTATCACTATCACTATTTCCTGTTGGGAAATATGGTATAATCTTGTGATGGGAGTGCAATAACATTCAAGTTAGATATATTTGTAATGGAAATAAAGTTTACTCTTCACTTCAAGAAAATAGTTAATAGTTTCGTAAGAAATTCTGCTTACTGATACTAGAGAGTTCTGCCTAGAGGAAAGACCTAGGGGAAATTTCTTCAACATTACACTTGAAAAGAGTGTGTTAATTTCTTGACCAATGGATCACCTTGAATAAGCCATACCAACATTCTATCAGGTAAGCACATTGGAATCAATTGAGATATTGACATATCCAGCTTCATCTATATATTTTATGATTTATGAATAGAATAACACCAATCACATGCCTATCTCCTACATTCAGGTGAATCCCAACAATGGGCTTTATTTCGTCACAATAGAAATTTGAGTGTTAGCGTGAACGAAATCTATGTTAGGGAAAATTTTGAACAATGGGAGAAGACCAAAGATTTCCCCCTAACGTAGTAGACAGAGTTGTTGTTATTATCATGCACTTTTTTTAATGACTACCACAAAGCTTTCTAAATTGTCAACTTCCAACTCACAGTCAGTGTCAGTTTCCTCTTGCTCGAGTCGGCCTGCTTGAGCAGGGCGGAGAGCTGCAGCAGGGTGATGCGGCCCTTCTCGTGGCACACGGCCAGGTGCTGGCGGCGGCCATGGGGGGAGGCCAGGCAGCACATGGCCACGCGACGCAGCATGTGGGCCCCCAGCAGCTGCCGGATGGTCTGGCCCTGGTCTCCGGAGAAGTTGGCCCGGACGTTCTCAAAGGCCCCTTCCTGGGAACCGAGTGTTGGGACCTAAATACAAACAAACAAACAACATAAACAATATAAACACTGTCATCATCATCATCAGCCCATTAATTCCCTCAGTAGGAGGTTGGGTCTTCTTATCACTGCCCTCCATTTATTCATGTCATTCCATAACTCCAAGTCCTTTTCAACATCGTCTTCTTTAATGCAATCTCTCCATTTCCATCTAATTCTCCATTTCTTTCTAATCTGGTGAATCGTCTTTATTGCATCAGGTGGTGCATACATACGTGATACACTGAGGCCCCTACTCCTTCAAACTTTGCATTAGGCCAAATTACCTTTGTTATTTGGAAGGTAATTGTAGGATTCTTAGTTCGTTAGTGAGATATGAAAAAAATCAACTGCACCAATTTCCACATTCTTCAGAAATCCTTGTTCAGTAAAATTCTGGGTATTGGACATGAGCCCAAGCAATTCAACCCCCCCCCCAAAAAAAAATAAAATAAATGATTTCTAACTACTCCACTGGAAAAGAAATTTATTTCATAATTTGTCAGCATTCATCCGAACCGTCGTATCAGTTGATTTTGGTCAAAATATTGATTTTGAGATTTTTGCAGAAAATGAAAGTACAAGTCCTACTCTATATATGGTTAAATTTCTAGGCAGCAATTTATTTTATTTTCTGAGATATGAGGGGAATTTAAAGGTGATGCCATATAAATTTTTGATAAAATGCGCAAATCCCATTGGAAACATGCTACTGTGTGCACTTAATATCCAAATACGCGGTCAGCAAACGCGCGTATCTGCCATGCATTGACTTTGCACATGAAAGAGAGATACGACAGTTTGCTTGATAGCGCGTATTGAAAATGCGGTCAGCGTTGTTGAATTCCCTATGGCGTTTTAGTACTGGGAAAATCTAAACCGCTTAAACCGAAATTACAAGCATGTAGCTCTTTCGTGATATTTTCTCTGATTCTTAGTTCTGTGTAATAACAAAGATATCAATGTTAAGCAATTGTCTTGGTCTTTCCTATCATGTATATTTCTAGCAATGAAAATCTTGTTAGGCTTGGGACAAAAAGTGGCAATTATAGTAAACTTTGAAGTCGATTTTCTCTGAAATGAGTTTCGCACTGTCGTATCGCGATACGACGGTTCGGATGACCGCCGACGAATTGTAAGGCTGAAAAGCCAAGGTGACAGGGCACAACACTCATTATCCTCCTGTTTATGGTTTGAATGCCTTTAAACTAGAGTCCCTAGTTTTCCGTAATAGAAAATAGAAAAATTCACAGAATTTCACGGGAAAACATGTTTTTTTTAGGCAAAGTTCTAATTGCAAAATTACACCAACTAAAACATAAAAACAAAGCAAAACCAATAAAACAAAACTGTGACAGTATATCACTGGAAAATCTTGATCACACTAGTTTGTAGTGTTCAGCGTGTTCGCAAAGCTTCAGTTGCACCACTGCAGTGCAAAATTGTTATTTTATACAACAGCTTTGTCATATGTTTTGACTATGTCACTGAAGAACACAGAATTTGAAGTTAGAACACAGAAGAGCACGGAATTTGTATTTTGGAAAACAGAAAATTGGGCACCTTACTTTAAAACAAAATATGTCTTGCTGTAAATATACCTCACATATCACATGACTATCATGCACATAAAAACAACAACTATAATTGATGAATTTACTTCAAAATGCATTTTTACGTTGACATGGACTCCAAGAATGTCAGCAATTTTAATTTAAATAGATATCAGAAAATGATCATGACTAAAACTCAACAAATTTCTTCCCATAAACAGTTTCATATTTAAAATGGATTATTGTTGGTTGTACTACAAGGAGTCTTGAATGAATGAAAAAAGATTACTCACCATGAGCTGGTCGGTCGATTCTATTGTCTTATCCAGCGAGTGGAGGTCAGAAAGGGCCTTCTGGGCTCGGGCGGTCGCCCCGACGGCTGAGGTCCTGTTACAGTGGGACTCAATGGGACCAGTCAGGGAGCGAAGCAGGTCTATCACGTTGTTGGCCATGCCACATTGCTGCCGGAGGATGAAAAATAAGATTTATGGAATTATAATGAGTGATTACGTAAATTACACAGTGCGTAATATATGTCCCCACCAAAAGTGTAGAAATGTGGAATGGCATGAATGTTTAAGTTAGCATTTTTCTTTAATTCTGAGTAAAATTATATAAATTTGCAGGAACAGGAGGAAGAGGAGAAGGAGAAGAGAGATGAGGAAAGAAGAGGAGGAAAAAGGAGAAGAGGAAACAGCAGAAGAGGAGGAAGCAGGAAAGGAAGAGTAGGAGAAGTAGATGAAGAGAACGATTAGGAGGAAAAGGAAGATAGTGATGAAAACGAAACAGACAATAGAGGAGATGAAGAAGAAAGAAAGAAAGAAACATCTACGTAAGTTTCTGAAGATCACACATTTCCCCAAAGAATAAATATCATAACAATACACTTCTGGTAACTTCAAACAGAAAATCCGAAGCACTCTCACCAGCTGACTCAGAATGGCCTCCCTGTTTTTGTCCAGCTTCCGCCCCAGCACCATCTGCCTGAACTTGAGGAGCTCCTCGCTGGGTTTGCCGCCGGCCGAGTGAACCCCCTCGCCGCCCTGGTTTCGGTCCACTGGCGAGGCCAGGACTCCGACCACTGATGAAGGGGCGGTGCCCGTGGCGCGGTGACGCAGGGTGGACGTTTTGGTGGAGGAGGACCCTGTGGGGGCGCCGCTGCCCCCGCCCGATGAGGGGGGCGGGTTCTCGGAGGAGAAGGGTGAGGTCATGGAGGTGTTAGACATGCTGGATTCCAGGTTGCTGCCGGGGGTGCGTTTGACGAGAGTCTGCCAAGAGAGAGAGAGAGAGAGAAGGTAGACACATGAATGTTTGAGATCTCTTTCCTACAGGCCCCTGTACACTATACAGGGATGTAAGTGGGTAGCAAAAAAAATTAGAAAAGAATTGATTGTGGCTTGTGTGCATGTGCATGCCTACCATATGATAATACCTTCAACACATGATATGTCACAGAAAAAAATCAGGAAAACTTACACCCCTGACTATATGATCTTACATTGTATTTGTATTGAACTGGTTCCTTAACGTTGATACTCATTGATGGTGGGGGGGGGGGGGGGTCATTGGGGGCAGGAGGTGGGTTGTCCTCCCCCTCTCACAAAGTGGACCTTTTTTATTTTTCAATGTGGAATTGTGAGTTTTAGTGTATACACGACAAGGATTTTCCTGCGTTTTATTGAGTATTGGATACTTTAGTCGTATAATAATCAGCTATACAGGTGCTTTTAGAATAAACAAAGTAAAGTATAGCTAATTGACGTCTGGGTTCAACCTGGACAAGCCCCCAAATTTTGTACCAATGCCTTCACAGCCAAAAGGAATCACACAAAATAATGAGATTCTAAAGTTTATACAAATGAACTTCATTTTGTTCACCTAATAGCAGTAGGCTTTTACAAGCATATTTACTTACACAATATTACTACATCAATTAATTAATCTTGGGCGACACACAAAATAATTTATTCAAACAATTCGAACAAAACATTCTTGTGGATTAGAGACTAGAATTATCACTCTGGCTATAATGCTTCCTCGGTGGTCAAGTGGTAATGATGCCTGTCTAGTAATCAGGAGGTCGTGAGTTCAATCCCCACCTGATTCCGCCTATGAACGTTTTTGCACAGTGGCTCATGAAAGCACTTAGTTTAGTGTTTATCCAGCGTCGAGAGCCACACTATTAATTATTAATTTTGGGTGATGCGCAAAAATAATCTAATTAATTTGTTGTCTGTTTGCCAGAAATTCCCGAAAGCTTTCCTCTTTTGGAAAAATCCACATATCCGGAAATTTCCGGAAAAGCGGCATCTCTGAAAATTCAAACAAACCCATGCCTACCTGGCAGGATCCGTCTTCCTTAGCACCACAGTCGCAGAAGAAGGAACCATACTTGGCGTAGGAGAGCTCATGTCCCTTGTGGCACACTTTGGCACAGATGGTACACACGCCGACACCATCCACCATCTTGCATGTGTGGCAATGATACCTAATGAGAATGATGGAATAAAGAAAGTTAATCCTTTATATGTTGTCCACACTGTGGTTAACTGTGAAAAGACTGGCGGGGGGGGGGGGGGGGTGTTAGGTCCCTTGATTAATTGTGCAATTACTCCGTAACGTGCAAAGCTTTTGCCGCAGTGCTTCATGACTATTTTCTTTCACGTTTCCTGCACTTTTTTTGCCTGGGTGCATGGTTCTGAAGTTACATAGGTTTTTGTAAGTGCTTGTTGGACTGGAAATGGCTCAAAATGTGATTTTGTGTACAAAGTCAAAACAAAATATGTGTTTTTAATGACCTCATATAAATATTATTATTTTTACAATCAATACCTGAAATTTATTTATCTTAGCATAATTATGCTCCAAAAATGTTTGCAACGACTTTTGCCCCCCAAAAACAACAGAAACAAAAGGTCGAAAGTAAACCAAAGAAATACATAAAAAATAATGTAATAAAGGGAAAGTAGCATTTTTAGTGATTTTGAATAAATTTGCATAAATTAGTATACAGCATATTAGTATATTAGCATATATCTCGCTTCTGCTATGCATAGCAGAAGAGATAAAAATGGAAACCTCTGTCTTACCAGTGTTGATTCATGAACTCCTTCTGGGTGATGGTGAATGTACACAGCTTGTTGCACAGGGAGTCTTCATCCTACAACACAATTGAAAGATAACTTCATTATGAAAACTATTTTCTGGTATCTATTTCAACATCACACTAGAAGGTGAGTAATACCCCTGCCCAATCACATCCTGGACTTATTGCCTTAAAGTTGATATTCATAGGAAAT
>JZLH01S0146312.1:3415-22325 GCA_001188425.1 Eucidaris tribuloides | reverse complement strand
ACTGTACACACAGTAAGTCTATGGGAGGAAATGGGCAAGTGAATCTGGTCAACTTACAATTTTCACTTTTTTAAAGCACTAAATAATCATTTTGAAATACATTTTTTTCAGGGCTTCATTTTTAGACCTTATCAAAGACACTGGTAGCATGGGGAATCATGTGGCTCAGATTTTTTTAACTGTGGTAAATGTTAGCCAATACCTTTAAGGTAAAGACCAATGTTTCCGTTTTTCTCCATGTTGTAATTTTGCTATTTTCCGACTTGCATTTTTGTTGGAAAAAAAATCACGAATAACGTCAAGCTTACTGAGCCCATGGGGAGGGGGGGGGGTAATTTGTGTTTGGGGACAAATTTACAGGTAAAGCGGGATTTCATTGGCTTAATTAGGCATATTCATGGTAAATTAGTTTAGTTTTATTCAATAAATATTTAGTAATTTACTTTGGAGGGAATTTTTAGGCATGACTTTTTCATTTTTGGTAAAATGCTGTTTTCTGGCGTTACAACTCGAATTCTGTGATATCCGCTGAAAACTTTGGTTTTTAGATGAAGGATAGGCCTACTTACTTTGGACTTCTTGGATAGTTTGATGAGACAGCTCTCATACTGTTCAATGGCATAGATCAGGTTAGGGATGGGTCTGGTCTCTCTCATCACCACTCTAGCCTTCCCTGCCGTCATGGCTGCCATGACAGCTCCTTTGTCTCCCTTCTTCTTGTCCTTGCCCTTGCTACTTTTACCGGCGGGTTGGTTGTTTAATTTCTCTGACTGCATTTGCTACATTGGATGACGGCAAAACACAAATATTGGAAGTCAGAAAATAGAAATTGATACAGCAGGGCCCTGTTTCATAAAAGTTCGAATCATGTCGACTTGCCATTCTACTGGCAACTACCATGGCAACCATGCTTCACAGCCAATCAGAGCCTTGAATTTTTACAAAAATTGCAGTAGAACGGCAGGTTGATATGATGTCAACTTTTGTCAAACAGGGCCCAAGGTCAGTTTTTGCACAAAATGCTGGATATTACATATTGCTGGAATACCTACTGCATTCCTCGCATTCCAACCACTGGATAAAAATCAGACTTTCTCCACCAGTAAGCCCTAATGACCTTTCATAATACCAAATGCACTTGATAGCTGAATGAGATGAACTTATGAACATTGTACACACACTTCCGAATAACCCTGATGACAGATTCATAACCGGGTTTACTTTTGATGGTCGATTCTATGACAGATTCATAACCGGGTTTACATTTGATGGTCGATAGCATGACAGATTCATAACCGGGTTTACTTTTGATGGTCGATTCTATGACAGATTCATAACCGGGTTTACATTTGATGGTCGATAGTATGACAGATTCATAATCGGGTTTACTTTTGATGGTCGATTCTATGACAGATTCATAACCGGGTTTACTATTTGATGGTCGATAGTATGACAGATTCATAATCGGGTTTACTTTTGATGGTCGATAGTATGACAGATTCATAATCGGGTTTACTTTTGATGGTCGATAGTATGACAGATTCATAATCGGGTTTACATTTGATGGTCGATAGTATGACAGATTCATAATCGGGTTTACTTTTGATGGTCGATAGTATGACAGATTCATAATCGGGTTTACTTTTGATAGTCAGTAGTACGACAGATTCATAATCGGGTTTACTTTTGATAGTCAGTAGTATGACAGATTCATAACCAGGTTTTCTTTTGATGGTCGGTGGCATGACAGATTCATAACCAGGTTTGCTTTTGATGGTCAGTTAACCTATTGATACTGATTTAGTTCTGCCCACAAACTATCAAAATGATCATGGCTTGTATCTTACCTGGACATGCATGATGAGTCCATAGACGTGTTGAGTAAGGTGTGTCCCTGATAATTTCACTAGCTTCTCAAAACGTGGGGAAAGGTGACCAGTCTTTTGGGCATACATCGCCAGATACTGATTATATGAAGAAACAAAACGATACAGAATTATGAGAATTCTGAAGACTGAGGACAGTTCATTGGTTGTCCAGCAGAAGGGCCTTTACAGTAAATTGTCTCTAATTTGAAAAATATTGCCTTAACTGATATTTGGTCTTAACAGACTGACAGAAGGATCTAAAAATATCAATTTACTCTGATTTCGCATGAAAAGAGCCAACGGTTTTCAAGTTAGAGACAATTAATTTTTGAGGCCCTTCTGCCGGGAATATATGCTGGGCCCTTCTGCCGGACAACCAACAAATTACTGACTGAAAAGTGAAACAAATTCTCTTAACCCATTCAATACTAGGACCACATATTTGTGGTTTGCCTTTTTATCCTGGAATGTGGCTGTATTTACCCCATCTAATGAATATGCTAAAATAGAGAAAAATATCAGCTATTCAATGAATTGGGTGCTACAATGTCATAATGAATATTCATTTTGTTATGAATATTTAAATAAGATTTAACTAGAATATTCATAAACTTATCAAATTGGCAATGGCTGTTGTTATGATGAGGCTTTGGGTTGTTCCACTTTGTTAGTGGGTGATGTATTTAACTAATTGAGAAACATACTGTATACGGATGTGTTTTTCTTTTTTATGTCGTTTAAAAGTGAAAGATATTTAATCAAAAATTATTTTTAGTCTTAAATTTCACAAGAAAAATAAGATCTTAAATATTTCACCAATAAATAATTAATTAATCAGGCTAATGTTTCACACATCATTCAATACCCATTACCATTTATATATAATAGATTATTCCAGTATGTTGCCGATTTGATGAGAAAGCCAATTTGTAGTGATTATTTTACTCTGGACAGGCTCTAGAATTGAATGGGTTAAGTTAGAACAGTTGGTTAGAAATAGGCCATTATGGTATCACTGTATTTTTGTAACCTAGAATTATTACTCCTATTATGCAAGTTATTCAGTTTTAAAACTCAAATACAAGCTTTTCTTGTGGATGCAATATTTTCAGATAAGCAAAAACAGTGTAAATAGCACGAATGATGCATCACAACTGATCGAATAATCGTTTTCAAATGAAAAAGTCATCAAATAACCGGATATCACCACAACCAACATACTAAAGCACTAACTAGAAATATCACTGAAGGTGATTAATACCCCCGCCCCATCACGCTGCTGACTTATAGCCATAGTATGCCGTTACCATGGCAATGAATGTTTGCGCCAAATCTCATGAGCATTGGTCAAAAACTAATGAAGTATTTAAATCTACAAGATTTTTACCTGAGTTATTGCCGTTACCATGGAAATGCAGTTTCCAACGCATGTGAAAAATGTGTCTTGCACATCTTCACCCCAAGACCAATGTGTGTGCCAAATTTCATGAGCATTAGTCAAAAACTGAGGAAGAAGTTCAATCCGCAAGATTTGCACCCACCCAATCGCTTGCCCAACTGTATGCTAATTCCTATACCCCCTTCAAACTTTGCTTTGTTTTGTTTTGTCTTTTTTGTTTTGTTTGTTTGTTTGATTTTTTTTTTTATTTTATTTTTTATTTTTTTTTTTTTTTAGGGGGGGGGGGTATAATAAGAACATAACAAACCAACTTACAAATTTGCAGAGCAGTGTGAGGATCCCATACAGCTTGGTGAGTGTCTTCAGGATGGTATCAATGCAGGGACCGGCCGGGATGGAGGTCTGGACCAGTTCATGGAATCCAGTGATGAGCATTCCAAGATGGTTACTGATAGACTTCTCTGTGTCCTCTCTCTGGGTGGCTAAGGTACTGACAGCATCTAGAAGGAAATCTTGGAACTTTCATATTTGTTTATGAGTTTATACAATTTTCCAAATAACGTATTATAAACTTACACTTTTTTTTTTAAGAATGACACTTTTGTTACTTCTGTGTAATGTCATTGCTTTCCTTTATTTACAAAATTAAGAGGAAGATGTGATTTCTGTTAGATAAGAATAAAACACATTGTCACTCGAATGAAATCAGAGTGGGCAATTGCCGCCATTGAAAGACTCAATGATTTCTAAAGGATTCTATTAAACTTCAATTTTTAGTTTTTCTAGATGATTTAGATAATGATAATATTGGATGGCTTATTTTCGTTGGACACAGAAAATATTGTACTCCTTATGAAAATATCAGACTCATCTGCGACTTGAACGTCCGATATTTGTCACGAGTCGTACAACATTTTCTTGTGTCCATCTCAAAGTCATCCAGTATTATATAAATGTTAGCAAATGACATTTGCTCTCCCCCCCCCCCACCACCCTACTCTGAGTGGCTGAGGTATTGACAGCATCTAGAGGAAAATATCAAAATAATATTCCTGAATACTGAAATTGTTTACACAGGGTTCCAACAGATATATGAGAACCCATTTTGACGACTTTCTATGACCCATTATTTATTTTTCCATGACCAGGTAAGTATCATTTTGTATTGGTTTGCAGCTTCCAAACCATGTACAAATATCATGCAGTGATATATTATTATATGTTTGTGATAGCCTCTGTCTCTTTTCGATCATAACTTTCAATAACTTTGGGAGATTTTTATTCACTTGTTTTTTTTCATTTTCCATCACTTTCCATGACTCTCAAGAAAAATCTAATTTCCTGGGACATCCTTACAACTTGCCATCTAAAGAATACACTGTGATATACGTCATGTTGATTTAAATTCAAGATGTATAAATTACTGACCAAACAGGCAAGTTGTAAATGTTGGCATTTTTAAAGAAGACTTTCACTTGAGCTTTGTGTACACCAAGATGTAGCCCCTCCCTTCCCCTCAGTATCTTACCAATGACATCAATCTGTGCAGCTTGTATCTCAGCTTTTAGTCTTGTTACCAGCCACTCCGTGTCATCCAACACACACTCTGCTTGTTGCATCCACAGCAACTATAAAGGCAAGAATGAATAAAATAATGTATGCTACATGAAGCTGACATGGCACTCCAATAGTTGTTCATTGTGGCACTGTTAAAAAATGTTCACTATGTTAGCCCGTTGGAGAATATTAAAGTACAAGTTAACTCGTGTTGGGTCTATGGAAAATGCGTGTCATAGTGATATCAAATCGTCTCCAACAAGTTAAAGACACTATATAACACTGTGGAAGACCCGTTTAAAAAATTGTCAAACTTTGCTATGTAACATATCTGACAGTGTTTGAATGGACAAATACACACTCTAGAACACAAAAGTTCAGACAGTTATGCTGTCACTTGTGAAATATGTACAGATGAAAATTGGCACATGAATTACTCTTGGCCGATAAAAATTCTGCAACACAGCAGTCTATGAGGAAAACTGGAATGGTCTCTCAATGATTTTTACTTTTTTAAAGCACTTAATGATCATTTTAAACTGTAATTTTTTTCAGGGCTTCTTTTTTAGACCTTATTAAAGACACTGGTAGCATGAGGAATCATGTAGCTCACACTTTTTAAATGGAAATATTGTTATACAATGCCTTTAAAAGTTAATGACTATGTTGAATGCAAGCTTACCAGTATGGTGGGAGTGGCCGTCTTAGAGTTGATGATGGCATAATGGGTGCGATCCTCTACCTCAACGTCCTGGGGTAAATGTTTAGGAGCATACAATAAACATAATTATTAATTTAATCAGAAAAGGGATCCTTGATCAGAAGTTACAATGTAATTTAATATAATACACCTACAAGTGAAGTAAATGTATAGATTACAAATAGAACACAGTTTTCTGGAGTACTTATACAGCTAGAGAGTACAAATTAAGCCAGTACAAATGGATAAACAAACAAACAAATAAGAAGAATTACTGACCCATGTTGTGCAGTATAAATGTGAGGGGAAAGAAATTTGATTGATCAGCCGTCAGCATGGATCCTAATTTAGATTTTGATATAAAGGAAATAAAGTAAAATGTAAACTAGTCTAACAGCAACTTGTATACAGTTTGAGAGATAGTAAAATGGGCAGTGAATTTATTGCAGCGAGGGGTGGGAGATTAAAAAGTATAGATATTTATATAATATTGGATCATGGCTTTGTGGTGGACACAAGAAAATATTGTACGACTTGTGACAAATATCGGACAAGTCGCAGACGAGTCCGATATTTTCATAAGGAGTACAATTTTTTTGTGTTCACCGAAAATAAGCCATCCGATATTATCATTATTATCTAAATCCACCCCAAAAAAATATCAAATTAGAAATTATCAGAATCCTATACAAATCATCGAGTCTGTCAATGCCCACTGATGTTATTCTTCATGAGACAACATGTTATTCTTCTTATCCATTAGAATTCACATCTGTTCTCTTAATTTAGTAAATTAAAGATTAGTGACATCATTGGGAACACTTGAAAATGCCTCAAGAACCAAATGAGTTGAAATATATACCAACTGTTCACTAGGAGATGTGGATCTCCCACCTGGGAGGATTTGTCTGTAATTTGTTTACTTAAGGAGAATCAAGCATAAACATAGGAGTATCTTATTCTTTGCCGGGTAGGATAAAAATAATCCCCATAGAGAGCCACACAGCAGGTTTCCATGATACTAGCGATATTGACATTGTTTGTTTTAGAATGAGTGAACGTTTGACTACAAGATTTTCACAGGAGAAGCCTTGCATAGTTTACTTGATTCTAGAGTAGTATCAGCCCAAGTTGAGGACTACCCCCAATCATGTCATTTACCTTTAAGCAAAACAAGCACATAAAGTAACAATGTAATGCGATTCATTTTCAAAACATGATCTGTTATATGTTAGCCACACACATCAGTCAGACACTGACAAATACAAAAGTTCCTGGATGCGTACAACATTTTTCCTCACTGTACGACATTTTCCGATGTACCCCCTCGTCTAACCGCAACGCGTATACGCGCATTCCTTTGCGCATGGGATACGCGTTAATATCACGGCGCTTGAAATCCCCTATTTAGATAATAAGTTAAGCACAATGGCATTATAAGCCATGTTGCAACAGTAAAGAGTACATTGATACAATGTACTGTATTAATCCCACAAACTGATTTTCACATTTGCTGCCTCACAGATTGTACTGCAAAAAGTATGAAGAATTGCACATCTTCTGTTAACTAAAATGATTTATGTTTAGATTGCCTACTTCCTACACATTTTGGTTATAGTTTTAATATTACCAAGGACGTATGAAAGACCGGAGTCCCAACGAGTAATAATGAATTCAAACAGCTGTTGGATTTCAAAGGACGTACAAACGAATTTTTCAGGTGCTTTCATTTCTTTGATATTGGATGTTCCAAGCCGCCAACTTTATAGGAAGACCTGAAGATGAGATTGGATATTTGATAACATTTTGCGAAAATTTCACTCGTTTCCCGGTTAAATAGTGCGATTTTTTGCCCTATAAGTAAACATAAGTATTGAAAACAAATGGCATGAGAAATTTTGTCTCCAAACTTCAGTCAAAGTTATATTTTGTGGAAAATTTTGGAAATCATACCCTCCTTTCATGTCAGTTTTGACACTTTTCCCATCATTTCCGACAAATAAATGTTTGATATTCATTAATTTCAAATATAGTTCTCTTTGATAAACTATGCCAAAATAGTGCCCAGGCATGCCCAGTTTGAGTAATTTTCATTCATATTTCATGATTTTTGCCTATTTTTTATTCGCATGTCCCTCAAGCCTGAAAATTGTGTGTTGACTCACTCTTTTACTATTGGGTACAGCAAAAAGTAATTATCATTATAAAAAAAAATCCAAAATTCCTTCCTTTGAAAGTGACTGGTAATTATACAGTCAACCAGAATGCTTTTGTCTGGCCACCTGCAAGGTAAATCTAGTTAAGCACATACGCGACATATTTTCAAGTGGCGGCTTCGAACATCCAGTAAAGGCTCTGTGAAAGTTGTGACTCCAGTGTGTAATAGCTCCTTGATATTATGTTTTAAAAAATGTGCCAAAAATCATCAAGAAGAGTCACATATTTTGTGCTGTTCTGACCTGGTCAATATCTCCAACCTGGGTGTGGATGTCTTCAGCCACATCTCTCAGTAGACTAAGAGGACTCTTCATCTGGGATGACAGGGAGAACATCAGGGTTACCAACACCTTACTGAGACTGGCATCCTCTGGGGGAGAAAGAATACCAAGAAATCATGATAAAGGGAGAACATCAGGGTTACCAACACCTTGACTGAGACTGGCATCCTCTGGGGGAGAAAGAATACCAAGCAAATGCATCGATAAAGGGAGAACATCAGGGTTACCAACACCTTGCTGAGACTGGCATCCTCTGGAGGAGAAAGAATACCAAGAAATCATGATAACGGGAGAACATCAGGGAATTAACAAGTAGATTGGCATCTTTTGGGAGAAAGAAAATACCAAGATATCATGAAGAATTATACTGCCACGACAAAACTGGCGTGAATAAATCCTTAAATCTTCAACTGCTGAAAGTGAGTTTCGGTCCAAGACCCCTCAATCACGTGTGAGTTTACTTTGGATTTGGTGAGCTAATTTTGCAAACTAGTTTCCTTCACAAAATATTTCTTGTCTAATATATACAATGAAAATTGAAAGGTACTGAATGCTGGTAATGGTCTTCAACTGCTCAAAATGACCCCCCCCCCCCAAAAAAAAATAATAATAATGATATTAAATTAAAGAAGTTTGACTGCGTGCAGTCGATGGGTATGCCTCCTCCCATCATGTAGCAGCTAACAACCTAATTATATCAACAGCTAGCACTCCTAATTGAAGTTATAAGCAGAAACTAGCATTTTGGCACAAAGTTCATTGACCCTTGACCCTTGAACCTGACCTTTGACTCCTGTGACTCTACCAAAATATTTGTCTTTTGGTTTTGAACCTAACCACCAAATAACATCAACAGTGAGCACTCCTAACTGGAGTTATAGGCAGAAAATGGCATTTTCGGACAAAGGTCATTGACCTTTGATCCTTGACGGATTTGTCCCAACATCTAATCAATTCATCCTTGCCTAGTGGTCCAAGTATCATTAAAATCCCTCTAGCAGTACTTCAGTAATCTTGTTTACAAGAAAGTGTGGACGCACTGATGGACAGACGGACAACCCGAAAACATAATGCCTCCTGCTCCTTTAAAGACACTATATAACACTGTGGAAGACCCGTTTAACAAATTGTCGAACTTTGCTATCTGACATATCTGACAGTGTTTGAATGGACAAATAAACACCCTAGAACAAAAGTTTGGACAGTTATGCTGTCACTAGTACAATATGTGCAGATACAAATTGGCACATTAATTTTATATCGGGCAATAGGAAATTCTGCAACATAGCAGTCTATGGAGAAAAGCTGGAATGGTCTCTCAATGATTTTCACTTTTTTAAAGCACTTAATGATTGTTTTACACTGCAATTTTTTCAGGGCTTCATTTTTAGACTGTATCAAGGACACTAGTAGCATGGGGAATCATGTAGCTCAGATTTTTTAAACTGAAAGCATTGTTATACAGTGCCTTTAAGGGTCGGAGGCATAACAAACTTTCATAAGGATTTAGCCCTGTGGGATTTTATGCATAGCTGAATAAGAGTTAATGCCTGTTTATAAACTTGTTGTTTTGATTCTTTCAATCCACATACTAAGAAAACCCTTCAGTCACCTCATGTTGTAATTTGTCACAACAGATCATAAAATATATTCTAATGTTTGGAAGTAGACGGATTCATGTAATAATTGACACATTGATTTTGTCAAGAAATAGTTAATCAAATGTATACATGTATTATAATGTTTAATTCCACTCAACTTGTAGTTATCTTATTCATATTTTAGTGTAATAAGCTGCAACTCTTTAGAGAAACTGCATTTGTTGAAACAGGACTTAAATTTTCTTTAACAATGTGAAAGGTGATATATATAATATAATTTATACCAAGTGAAAATAATGTATGTGTATACTCTCTTTAAATTACAAAGAATTGCTATTTCTATCTCTTTTAATTGATATGAAAGAAACTGTAGGTCTTGGTAATAACTTGCTCCCACTTGACAGGTAGCTGGATATTTTCTGACCCTTCTAAATTAAAAACAATGCCTTTATCCTGAAAATATGTAGCATGAAGTCCCGACTCACCAATGCTGTGCTCTGTACAGACTTTTGTTACCCACGACTGGACTTGGGTAAACTGAAAAAAAAAAGAATACAAAATAAATCTACACATAAGCAGTACATCAAGAGAAATATAAATTGTATTTATACTTTTGCAAAAGCTGATCAATCATAACCTATTGTGACAAATGTGCAATATACATCCTCTTCAATTGCATAGGGTTTGCACAATAACTGTAACTTTAACGTTTCTGTATTCAACTACAATTTTCAATTGTCTTATACTTTCATCAATAATTATGTTTGTTAAAAACAGCATAAACATAATGAGAAAGAGTTTTGTTTTCAATGATCAGGATCCAAATGAAAGAGAGATTATTTCTGCCTTCATAGTAGTTGCAAACTCTTGTTTTAACCTGGTGACTGTGAGATTATGTAAATTTTCATGAACTTCATACCAGGCCCATCTGGTTCCTGTAATCAACAGCTTAACTTTCCCAATCATTTTAACTTTCAAACATCTTCTTCTTAGTGTGCCATTTGCTCCCAGAAGATCAGCTACCGGGGACAGTCTTGGCCCATCTATCTTGGACCATTCCAGGTACAGTCTGCATGTACACAGTTTTAACCAATATAAATGAAGAAAATGAATATGATGTGTAGACATTTCAAAATAAAATCTTATCTTCGTAAGTTCAGATTCCCTTGATGGTCAAGCAAGGGAAAATAATCTTGTCATCCCTTATTGAAGAATGATGTTGTATTACACCAAGCCCAAGGGGTTAAATAAACAGCATGATCGGAGGTAGTCCTCATCTTACGGTAAAATTATTCCAAAATCAAGTCACCTATGAAAGGATTCTGCTGTGAAAATTTTGTGGTCAAATGTTGACTCATTTTTTAAGAACTGTCATCAGTATCTGTTGTGACAGGCAAATTTCTTTTGTAGCTTTCTATGGGATTAATTTAATGAAGTAAATTCAAGGCAAATCTTTCAAACCAAGGTTTACACTCCAGGTAGTGTATACATTGGTAAATGTTGGAACTCATTTGCTTCTTGAGGCATTTTCAAGTGTTCCCAATCATGTCATTGGGCTTTAATCCGTTATTCAGTTATTATAAGACAGGTTTCAGAATAACACGATGTGATTGGTCAAATTAGAGACATGGGGCGTGCATTTTCTTCACCTAACATGCATGCACAATTGGTAACACATGGTCGATATCAGCCGATATTCGCCGCGCCTATATATTGGCAATCCTATTACTAGGACTAGGTCTAGATCTAACGTTAAGCCTAGGGTCTAGTTTTTGTTGCATATTTTCAGGCTGTGTTGCCAACCTGTCTCATAAAACAGATGATGCACTGTTTTGTTTGTGTGTTAGGGCAGTTCTAGTGCACTCGGTTAAGTCAGTGCGATCAATAACGCACTTGCCCTGCGGGCACGTGCGTTATCACTTGCACTAACTAAACTTTGTGCACTGTCTCTGCCCTATCACACTTACAACCAGTGCATCATTTGTATAGTTAAATGATCTCATTTACTCCATCCTCTCACCTGTGTCCCTCGTGGGCTGAGATGTTTGATGAGGAGTTCCATGATGTGACACAGGTGGATGGCATCTTTGAGGGAGGCGGGGCTCTCCTCCCCCCTAGCCAGGACATCCATTACCATCCTCTGAAATAAAAGAAAAGAATAATTATGGTAATCTGCCACAATCCTCTAAAATAAAAGAAAATGACACTTAAAGGTAATGGCCATTCTAGAATTAACCCTTGGGGTGCTTCATTTGCCAATTTGCACAGATCAATTAAAGCACTGAAGATAATGAGTAAGGATTTACTATTCCCTCTTTTTCCTCTTACTCAATTCAATATCCTTCTCGTAGGCCCAGCAAGTGATTCATACCTTTAACCCTAATCAGGCTGGGCTTTTTTGGCTATGAATATTCTGGGGGGGGGGGGGGGGGGCTGATTCCACCCCCCACCCCCCCCCCCCCCTGAGATCTCGCCGTCGACTATTAAGGGCTTTGCGCGATCGCGCCGAAAATCGGCCCGCACGTCGCCCATCACGTAATCTACAAGACTGTATAGTTAATTACCCGGAATTAATTTCATATTAATTATGCTAATATATGCATAAAATCATAATTAAGCTGTAAATCACTAATTAAAGCTCGAAAAATGCTAATTTGTTGGTCTAGACACTCTTTTTAGTGTTCTTAGCAAATGTACTTGAAAAAAATCCGGAATCGACATTGTTTTCCTATGTATTTCATTGTTTTTTTTAATTTCTTATGTATTTCTTTGTTTTTTATCCTTTTGTTTTCTATTGTATTTTCGATGAAATTTGTCTGGAACACTTTTGCGATCACAAACAGCACAAAATTAATTAATTTTAACCAGTCAAAGTAAAAATAATCATACATTAATGAATTTTGGCTGAAAACACAATTTGTATTGAAATTGTACACAAAATCATGTTTTTGAACGATTTTTGAGGTGACATGCAAGTACAAAATGTTACGTAACTTCGGAACCGCATACCCGGACGTCGCAAATTTGGTCTGAAAATATGCGCGAGATTCGAGTGAAAAAAGTCATGAAACGCCGCGGCAACTGCTTCGCGCGTTTTAGACATATTGCGCGAAACGTCTAGGGGGGCGGATTCCGCCCCCCCCCATCCTTTTTAGGGTTAATGCATAAAGTATAAAAGAAGTGTGCCTATTGTGCGAAAACTAATTGCAGAAGAAACCTGAATTGAACCTCAAGTTTACTTCCAAAATTTGTAGATGATATTATGCAAATAAATATTGAAAGTGTACAATAACTTTGGAGGACAGAGGGCAGGCAGCCCCAGCAACCTACATGTTGCAACTAAACCTTTTTATATCAAGCATGAATAGAAAAAAAAAGGGAGTACTGAAAATGATGAAAGGATAAATGGCAAGAAAATAGGAAATGGGTCAGCTTTTCTGTTACATTCATTAATTTGATTCCTGAGATGTAGATACCTTCTTATTATTTCAAAGAGTTGATCATCTCCCCCACCCCCACCTTCCTGGAAGGGTTTCCCCATAGAAGTGTACTGCCATTAACCCTTGCAGTATCATTGCAAAAAAACACACTACAAACTGTACTTGATATATGTTTATTTACTTTTTTTACTTCTCAACACTGGATAAAGACTAAACTAAGTACTTTATGAGCCACTGTGACAAAACTATCACAGGCAGACTCAGGGGGGATTGAACCCACAACCTCCTGATTACTAGACAGGTGTCATTTACCACTTGACCACTGAGAAAGCCTGATGACCGAAGTGTTAATTCTAGGTTCCAAGACACACAAAATGTTAGAATTGTGTATATGAATTATTTTTGTGTGTCGTCCAAGATTAATGATTAATATTTTTTGCTTCTTGACACTGGATGAACACTAAATTAAGTGCTTTGTGAGATGCTGTGACAAAACTATCACAGTCAGACTCGGGTGGGGATTGAATATATGACCTCCTTTTTACTAGACAGGCATCATTACCACTTGACCACCACGGAAGCCCAATGGTCAGAGTGTTAATTCTAAGTTCTAATACACAAATTGTTGGAATTGTATGAATGAATTATTTTTGCGTGTCGTCCAAGATTAATTATTAATGTTATTGCTTCTTGACACTGAGTAAACACTAAACAAAGACTGCTTGATGAGCTGCTGTGCTAAAGCCATCACAGGCAGACTCGGGTGGGGATTGAACCTATAACCTCCTGATTACTAGACAGTCGTTATTACCACTTAATCACCGAGGAAGCCTGAAGGCTAGAGTGTTAATTTTAGGTTCCATATTACCTTCACTCCACACAAATTTTTAGATTTGTGTGAATGAATTATTTTTGCATGTCATCCAAGACTAATATTCAATATTTTTGCGTCTTTTTTCTGTGAAAAAAAAAATATTACAGGCAAACTCAGGTGGGGATTGAACCCACAACCTCCTGATTACTAAACAGGCGTCATTACCACTTGACCGCCAAGGAAGTCCGATGGCCAGAGTGTTAATTCTAGGTTTCATAATCAATTTAAATCCACATAAATTGTCAGAATTGTGTGAATGAATTCTTTTTGCATGTTGTCTAAGATTACCGTTATTACTTCTCGAGTACAAAGGAAGCCCAACGGCCTTAGTGTTAATTGTGTAACGACGCGCAGACATAATTTATTCACCATATACTTTGTATGTGATATTCAGAGTGTTGTATTGAGAAGGTTAAATTCACCTGATACTTCTTGATATGGAGATGGATTCTGTCTTGGCTGTCTTCATCCGAGACTGGTTCCTCCTCCCCATTAGCCGCTATGACCGGATCCACTGCATGGAGGAAGTCCACCAACTTATCAGGGAGATGGGAACACACCACACTGACTGCTGTAGCAAGACCCTGGAGGCACAGTGGGATGACTGACTTGTTCTGAGAAATTATAATCAAAAAGACAAATATGATTTACTGCATGTAGTAAATGATGTTATTACCTGTGTCCTTGTTCTGAGAATTGAGAATCTACAACCAAACAGAAAAATATATTGACTGAATTTAGTGCATGATAAAGGGAGTTAAATCTGATTTTCACCTCCTCATGGGGCCCCCTGGACAACGCCACTGTGATGGAACTAGGACAGGTGTGTAGTGACTTGTGGTCACTCGCTCAAATAGTTTGTTGAACTGGACAGCTCTAACCGTTTCAACCGTCGTGATGTTGCATATAATTCTGCCAATTCTTGTATAATTTAATAATCACGTGATTATTCTTAAAGCCAATCACCGGTATATTTAACGCATGATTTATCTTTGCTAACCAATCATCATTTTAATTGGGTAGCGTGACTCTCTGTGGAAAATTTCCATTTCCACCGCGAATATTATATTCACGATGTTCATCATTCTCAGTGAACTCGGCATACACGATCTTGCTTGAGTCAACTTCATCGCTGTCTCTTGCACGCAATCAGCTAAGCTGAGATGTTTCAGACCCCCGCAGTTGTCGCTCTTTCTCGTCTAAGCGAAGATTTCGGCGTTTGTTACCTTCGATAAGCCCTAGCTTATCTTCTGCATGCACAGATAGCTCGATTCTCTCTCCCGGCAACACTCCCGCACGATCACGCTTGCCGCTGTTTTCCACGCTCAACTTGTTCGTCGATTCACTGCCTCGAGCATTGTTAACTATATCGACATCATATCTCATATCCGGGCCCCCCCGACCACTGGTCCGCTGGTAAAGCAATCACGTCGATACGCAGCAGTCACCAACAACTTACCTGCCGCACGCTCTTTAGCTACCAACCCACAGCGGACGTCGCATCAACAAGTCTCGCCGAGTTCACAGGTCCTGCCATCTACGCTTCGACTACGAAGCCTGAAGTTCACCACGGCCACTTTGGACCTCTCGAACTCGTCGAGAGCCCTTTTCTCATCGCAATAATTACGTGGCACAACCGCATGTCCACCGTCCTGCATGCACAAGTCTCAGCGACCGTCGACTAGCCGGACTTTACTCGCACTACTGATTATTCCGCAGTCTACAAATAAAGACTCATTGACTGCGTTGGCACATTCAATCTCACATTTTATCTCTCTGCTATCTTTTTCGCACAGTAAGCATATTTCATCGTTACTTGTCAATGTAAGCTACATTTCAATTTATTCTTGCGCTTAGTCCTTGGTTATGGCATTTTAGTACGATAATATCCTCTGCTAAATTAACGCTGATTACTAAAGTCACGTTATTGTAATCTACGTCTTTCTGCCAATATCCAAAGTCAATTCCACTTGCAAATATTTAATTTTCATATTAAAAACAGAAAAGGGAAATTCTGTCTCTGGTCATTATTTGTGTAAACTGACTGTCCACGTATTTTAGTAAAATAAGGAAATATTTGACAACACAAATCATTACAATCTACATTCATATTCATTTATTACTCATTTACAATCTATCAAAACGTTTATGCAAACCAACCGTGTCCACTTATTTTCACTACATTGGTGAACCGACCCCGAAATACGTGGACTGGGCAGCTAATTTTAAACAATCCCTTTTCTGAATAGCCATTTCATAATGACATATTTCTAAATTTTTATACAGCCTGCCTCGCTGTCAGATTACACAGCCTCGAGTCTGGTGGCGGAGTACTGTAAGTAGACTGGATCACTCGCTCATAGTTTGTTGAACCTGTAGCAGCTCTAACACCGGCTTTCAACCGTCTTCGTGGATGGTTGCAATAATTCTGCAGCATGTCTATGTATAAATTTACATAATGCCGTGATTATTCTTAAGCCAATCCACTGGTAATATTTTTAACGCACTCGATTTATTTTGCTAACCAAATCATTCATTGTTAATTGTTCGCGTGGACCTCTCTGTGGAAAATTCCATTTCCCCCGCGCAATTTTATATTCAGTCTACTCATGTTTTTCTATCATTCTCGTCGACTCGCATTACGACGATCATTGCTGAGTCACACTTCATCCGCTGTCTTTTGCACTGCCATTGCAGCTAGCTGAGATGTATTCAACCCGGCAGTTGTCCTCTCTCGTCACAAGATTTCCGGCGTTGTTTACTCGAAGCCCTAGCTTATGCTTCTGCAGCACAGCAATAGCCGATTCTCTCCAGCAAACAGCTCCCCGGCACGATTCACGCTCCCGCTGTTTGTCAAACGCTCAACACTGTCGGACGATTCACTGCCCATCGAAACATGTAAAAGCCGCCTATTCGACATCCATATCTCATATCCGGGCCGAGCCCGACTGTCCTGGTAAGCAACCGTCGATACCAGCAGTGTCACCGAAACAACTTTACCTCCGCACGCTCATTTATGCTCTCAACACCAGCGAGCGTCGCATAATACAAGTCTCCGAGTTCAAGCAGGTCCGCCAATCTATGCGCTCGCAGATACGAGCCTATTTCACATCACGGACACAACTCGTACGAGAGCCCTTTCTCACCGATTTACGCACACTCTCCGGCATCGCCACGTCCGCACAAGTTTCAGCGACCGCGATAGCCGGACTTTACTCGCAGCACGATTATTCGCAGTCTCAATTAAAAGACTCTTGGACTCGTGGAAACATTTCAACTCACATTTTATCTCTTCTTCGTTTTCACAGTAAGCATATTTCATAGTATCTTGTCACTGTAGCTACATTTCAATATTCTTGTGCTTAGTCTTATGGTTATTCGACATTAAGTAGCTAATCATTCCTCTCTAAATTACGCTGATTACTGAAGTCACCGTTATTGTAATCTTACGTCTTCTTCTGTGGCAATATGCGGCCAAGTCAAATTCCACTTGCAAAATATTTATCAATTTCATAATTAACAATACAGAAATAGGAAATGTCTGTTGGTCATTATTTGTGTAAACTGGACTGTCGCACGTATTAGTAAAATAAGGAAATATTTGACACACAAATCATTTACAATCTACATCATCTCATTTATTTTACTCATTTACAATCTAATCAAACGTTTATGCTAAACCAACCCGTGTCACTTATTTTTCCTACAGTGAACAACTGCACGCAGGATATAACTTTGCTCAAGAAACATGCAGAAAGCCTCAAAATGGATGGATCTTCAGGAATAAATGCTCCCATTTCCCTCTATTACCCCTTCCTACATTGAAACATGCCTACCTTTTGCACCTAATGCTGTAGTCTACTGTGCTATTCATTGACTGGTCAATAACACTCCTTAATTTTTTGTATTATACTCACATAAAAGTGTATGTCAAATTTGGTGTGATGCCCATGAAAACTTCTACATACAAACTGGGGATAGATAGTTACCATAAAGAGGCATAATAAAACCCTACTTAAAGCCCAAGAATAGTTGGTAAATGGTAAGAAGTGAAAATCTTTGCAATAATGCTTTTTAGATACACCTATATAATCTATTATAATTACTCAAAATGTAAAATCTCGGGGGGGGGGGGGGGTACCCACGAGAAATCCCATAGGTAATGTCCATATCGGTAGATACATGTACTCTCCTTTAATTTAAACATCACAATGTGTCACTATAACAATTTTCAGTAGGTGTGATGTTGTTTTCTGACGTCTGGGGTAACAATAGAATACTTCGCGACAGATTGACCAAAAATTTGTCTGATCAACCAAAACTATACTTGGGCTTTAATACAAACCCTTTACCTTTTTAGATCTGTCTTCAGCTGCTACAAGCCCTGTACTGAATTTTTCAAAGAAGACCCTGAAAGAAAAGATCAAAATCATCAACAAGATAAAGGAACGTCAAAACAAATAATTAATTTACAGAGTCGCTCTGTCTTTAAAGACAACGCATCTCTTTTGCATGCCTAAAAATAAACATTGTGTAAATACATGTATACTGGTGTGAAAAAGAAAATACTATTTAAGAACCTTTTGCAAAGTATAGGAGTTAAACACTCAGTTAAATTAATGGAATTATAGTGGCTGTTAGGGTTTGATTTGAATTCATGTCTTATTGAGACAAAACTCTACTAGTCTATCATATTTGTTCAAAAAGTACTTTGACTGAGTTATCATTAACAGTTGCCAGCATCTTAACATTTTCTTTTTCTTTCAAAAAGCGCATAGAGACGTATTTGGCAGTAATATGCGCTATATAAGCATTGTGGTGTAATTATTATTATTATCAGTCTACATTCTAGCCTTTGATCAAGGCCTCGGGGCTTAATGATTTCCCCCGTCAGCGCAATACCCCACTAGCGCCTGGAACGAGACTAACCGCGCTAACCCCAGTGACAAAGCAGGCGAGAGGCGAAGCCTCTT
>JZLH01S0146266.1:6820-25069 GCA_001188425.1 Eucidaris tribuloides | reverse complement strand
TGTCATCGACGTAGTCGTTGACCCTCATCTCGCGACAAAATTGCGCCCTCACCAACGCGAGGGCGTCCTCTTCCTGTACGAGTGTGTCATGGGACTTCGGCAGTATCAAGGAAATGGTGCAATTCTGGCGTGAGTTTCCCCCCATTTCTTGTAATTTATTGACACGTGTATTTGGTTGGGTTGGGCCGCTTGTATTTACTTTTGTTACAGTTCCTACCTCTCTAAGGAAAACAATGTCAAACCACATGTGAAACTGAATGGGCAGAATGCGAGGAAATGGAGAAGTGTAATTCTATATCATTGTGGAAAACCCAAATCAACAAATGTAATTGCAACCGTCATTGTTGTTTTGCTTTCTTTTTCATCCTTTTGTTTGTTTGCATTGTTCCCAAGACAACAGCCTGATTTAAGTGAGACTATTCCATCTTGTGACAGCAGAAATATATCAAAATGCTTGTCAGTTATTGTAGAGAATAATCAGTAACTATATCAATCAATATAGAAAAGTTATCAACTGGGACATAATTTGAAGTGAAACAATGATAATTATGTTTTTGATCTATTAGTGAAACAGCAAGCAAAATAATTTTAAAGGGCAGAGATGATGATGGAAACTGCTTGTACTACAGACAATGTCAGGACAACAGTACAGAAAACCCCTCAAAAAATGTTTTTAGATTTGATTGCTATTTTATTTTTCATTTCACATTATGTTGTTACCTTATGAGTTAAAAGTAATTTTAAAGGGCTGATTTCATGAGCTAAAACAGCAAGCAAATGGTTTGTGAAAAATATTGAAATCTTTAGTTGTGCAACTCACTTTATTACATGAAATTGTAACAATTACTTCAGGGGAGGGGGCAATCACCATCATTGCTACCACCATCTACTTATTACTACACCGTGTCTCAAACAAAATTGTACAAGTGAAAAGCGCCCTCTTTGGTAATTAGAAGCATTGTTAAGTGATGCTTACATCAACGTCAAGGGCACAGTCTTAGCTTTCACATGCTGTTTGTTCTTTTCAATTTGCTTGATTTAATCTCGAGATATGTTTTAGTTAACAACAAAAAAGGTAAAATCACAATTGTGTCACTTTTACTGCAGTTAATGATACCATTAGGCCCTCTTCCCTAGTGAAAGTTGCACAATTGATTTTGCCCTTTCATGTTAAAACTTAAAATATCTTGAGACTAAAATAGGCAAATTGAACAGAACAAATGGCATTCGAAAACAAAGACTGTATCCTTGACTTTGATGTAAGCATTAAATCACAGTCACAAAGTATTTTTAATTGCCAAAGAGGATGCTTTTCACTTGCACATTTTTTTTTTACGTGCTATTTACTATTAATAATTGTTTTGTTGTATGTCTTGCACAGTGATGATATGGGCCTGGGAAAGACTTTGCAGTGTATCACCTTGATATGGTAAGATAAAAAACAAAGTGGAAAATATCTTGTCTCGTAAAGTTTTATTTGAAATTTCCGTTGGAATGGTAGAAAGAATGTTCTTACAATCAATCTGTAATTAAGGAATGCTCAAAAGTGGCAGGATTGGACACAGTGCAAATACCTCATGAATATTGAAATATACACTAACATTATAAATTTCACAGCAGAAACCTTCAAAAGGGTACTGCCAATTCTAGTATAATGTAACCACATATTGAAAACTACTTCCATTCCTTGACTTCCTTCTACATTATATTTCCACAAAAGTTGGATATAGATTCTCCCATGAATAATTAATGAAAGTAAAAAAAAAAATTATGAGAGTAATCTTGAAATTTGTTGTCGCATAATGTCACAAACGTGAGAAGATTGCAATGTTTCGTCTGCAACTGCTAGCCTTCAGCGATGTCCGGTAAATTCTGGAACTTGCAGCCAAAATGTCACAATATTTCCACATTTGTAACATCATGTGTCAACTGATTTCAAAGATTACTCCTGCATCCATTATCGCAATGATTCACCATTTCTGTTCCATTCAGATAAAATGTAATATTTGCAGTTTCTATTTTATATGCTTGTAACATATCTTTCCATTGTTTGACATTGTAGACAAACTTAGTGATTAATGATTTTTGCAGTGAATAAAGTAACAGCCAAAATGTTTTGAGACAATAACACCATTTGATACTAGTTATCGATATCCCACTGTGTTGTTCTGACAGGACACTCTTCAAACAAGGTCCATATGGGGGGAAGCCTGTTATCAGAAGGGTTCTAGTTGTGACACCTGGAAGTCTTGTAAAGGTAAGATGACACTTGGATTTGACCAAGAATCGTCGATCCTGGGGGGGGGGGAAGGGGCTGGGGCAGGTGCCCCGCCAATAAAATTATGTGGAGGGGGGGGGGCAAACATATTGTTTTGCCCCACCTCCAATAATTTGAAAAATCCATAAATCATAATGCAAGAATATGTTTAAAAAAACAGTGCAAGGAACTACAAAACCATCAAACTGAACATAAAAGTACTACTAGCCATACACAGTTTTGACTTATTATGCAGAATTTTATTTTGAAATTTGTGCGCTCCAAAATTTTTTGGCATTCTTAAAGGAATTGTTTGATACTTGAATTCAATTTGAATATAAAATCTAGCTGTTACTATTATTCCTATACTTTTCTAAAGGTTGTTGACTGTTACAGTGTGAAAGGTGCACCATGTAATTCACACAATGTATATCGTGAGTTGTTATTTTTCTTGCATGTTGAGAATTAAATGGTATTTTCCTCTCTTCACCAGTTACACAATGTTGATTTTTAGGCATGCAGAGAGATGCTCTGCCTTTAAGATCAATATTGTTCATGTCAATCTCTTTTGTCTCTTGTCGTCTTCAGAATTGGTGTCGAGAGTTCAGGAAGTGGCTTGGCAACGAGCGCATCCGTGTCTTCCCCATTAGCAGTGACAAGAAAGTGGAAGTGAGTGACTAGTTCTGATGGGGTCAGCCAGTAGGCCTTGTCCTCCCGTGGGAAATACTGTTTCCTCACGGTTAAAGGCATTTTTACCAATTGTTAAAACATCTGAACGACATGGCATGCTATTGTTCATTTCATTTCAACCGTGATCAAGCATAACTTGATCAAGCATTTATTTATGCAATTCCAAAAAACAATGCATTTGTAAATGAGAATACAAACACATTTTGATATAACTTTCAATACAAAACATATTGCAACAACAGACATAAGTCATTATTTGTTTTATTCAAGATTACAAAACTTGATGGCTTATGCAAAAAAAAAAAACATTTGTAAATGAGAATACAAACACATTTTGATATAACTTTCAATACAGTAATTAGAATTGTTGACATTATTGGGTGTAGTTTGAATACATTGGTAATAAGTGCATTAATATTTTGTGTTACATTTAGGACAAAACATAGCACTAAATAAACTATAATTACTAAGTAAAACGCAAAATGGAACACAAAAGACAGCAGCCATAAGCAGAGCTTGAAGTGACAACAGCCTTGAAGTATATGACATGGATAAAACCAATATTTGGGAAGTGAACCTTTACGCAAAGAACATGATTAATTCGTCACCCATGTTTGAGATTAGGGGAAATTAACGTTTAAGAAAACAAGGAGATTGTCAAAATAAGACCGTTATAAAGCACATGAGTGTTGTCGTCAGTGTGGTGTAAAAAACGAAGCCCTGATGATAAAAATCAAAACAATAATTGTTGCATCAAATTATCTGCCTAAAAATTGTCTTCAAAAGGATTATTTTTACCGAGACAATGTCAAGGGAAAAAAATAATCCCTTTGGAGACAAACGTGGGCTGATAATTTGATGCAATGACCAACATCACAGTCATTATTTGGTTTATTCCAGGTCACAAATCTTGATGGCCTTTTAACCTATTAAAGACGGAATGATTTTGCATTAACATGCATATCCCTTTACCTTGCAACAAGATTTCTATTGTTTAGTCTTCAACGGGTTAAGGCAAAAACAATTTTTTTTTATTGACTGTGTTTTGCTTTTTGGGCACATATTACTTTGCACACATCTTCTCTGTGCGCGAGTTATTTACATGCGCGCAATCGATCGGCACAATGCAACAAAGCATACAGGTCAATACCCTTTGAGTGTGTGCACGCAATTGGATGATTGACGCGCTGACCTACAGTAATTATGTACAGGTGCAGGTTCCATGCGTAAGCGACATTATTTAATATGTTCGTAGGTATGCACACCTGTGTGTAACAACCGTTTTACATCCGGTTGGTACACTATTCATTGGTGGTGCTCAAAATGGAAATTATCAAGTGACAGACATTGGGCCAGTCAGGATTACAAACAGTTGGATATAAGTACGTCAGTTGTCCAGCACAAAGGCCCTAGCATATGTTCCCGGCAGAAGGGCCTTAAAGGCAGGGGGTCTCATTTGCATGCCTAAAATTTAACATTGTGTAAATACAATGGCATTTAGAAGAAAATGCCATCTGGAAGAAAATGCCATCTGGGAACCTTTAGCAAAATATAGGAGCTAGAAACTCAGTTTTAGTGGAATTATAGTCACCGTTAGACTCAGATTTGAATTATTTTCTCACGAGAAAAAAAATTCCTACCATAGAACGTACACTAAACGGCTATTGTTTTTCTTTTGCATTTTTCAAATTCTAGGCAATCACTGACCCCCAGATTTCACAGACATGTCCTTCATCAATAGCCAAAGGGCATTAGTTATCTTTTCCTGGTCTGCGGGGATGTTTGCAAATGAGATCCACTGCCTTTAACACTAAATTGTCTCTAACTTGAGAACCATTGGCTTTTTTTCTCGTGAAATCAAAGCAGTGTGGTATTTTTGGACCCTTCTGTCAGTCTGTTAAGTGCAAATATCAAATAAGGCAATATTTTTTAAATTAGAGAAAATTTACTATTAAGGCCCTTCTGCCGGGAACATATGCTGGGCCCTTCTGACGGACAACCATCAAATTATTAATATTTTCTGAAACTGCATGGTTTTGATCGAGAATTTTTGGAGAAAAAAGTACCATCTTTACTTGAATCATGTCTTGACAGTGTGCCTTTAAAGCCATGTTTCTAACTCAACGTATTTATTTCATATTAAATTTGTAAATTCAAGTTTGTTGTGTGTTGTTGCCATGGATATGTAGTGAGTCAGAAAACAAAGAGGTGAACTTAACGAGCGTCAATATTGTTGCTGGCCTGTCACCTGTTTCCATAGATAAACACTGCGGCACTCATTGATGTCGGTTTGCATTGTGCAAAGATGCATTTATGGGAGTTTGGGACGACAATTTTTGTTTTCAGGTCAAGTGGATAAAGTGCACATATTAAAAGTAAGGTTGTCTTTTGGTCCACATGCATTGGGTCTATTTCTCATTTCCTCTATTTAGAATTTGGATTAAGGCTTTAAGGTTGGGGTTAGTGGGTTTGAACACACTATTTAACATTGTGGAGTCAATTTAGAAAAAAAACTGTCAAACTTTGATATCTGAGTTACATAAAAATGATTGACTGGACAAATGAACACCATCGAATACAAAACTTTTTAAAGTAAAGGTGCCACTAGCAAGATATGTATGGACAAACATCACATGTTAATTATGATCAAGTCAATTGTTACTGTAACACAACAGTCTATAGGGGGAAATGGACCTGGCAAAACCGGGTCCTCACAGATTTTCACTCTTTTAAGGCACTAAATAATAATTTTGAAGTATAATGTTTGCAGGGCTTCATTTTCTGACTACACTGTATGTTAAAGACACATATAGCATGGAAGATAGTTATTATCATTATTGTTATTATATTCAATTATGCCTTTTAATTGAGGTTTGGGGAAATGGGTGTAATAGATTTGTTATAGTATGTTAATGGGGAATATAGACCAAATTGATGTATTATGGTCCAGTCATGATTTAAAAAGATCAGTGTAGGTTTTAAAACCTGTAGTTAGAAGCTAAAACATTGATTTTCAGCTTGTGAGCCCAAGGACACCCCCCCCCCCAAAAAAAGGCGTAGGAGTTCATCATTTCTCCTAATCTGTTGGAGATGATTTGATTTCACTATAACACACATTCTCCACAGACCTCAACACAAGTTAACTCGTATTTAGTCTCCAATGGGTTAATGGCTCTCTATATATTTGGCACCATAAGACATGGCATTGTAAATTTGAGCCACTATCCCACCCCCAACAGAATTTGTGGCTATGCCTCTGGTCAGTATACCCACATGTCCCAAATTAAGAGTTCACTTAGAAGGGGCCAATCTATCATGTCGTAGGTAATAAGAATTGCGTCGTTGATGGCGAATTTCAATACTTCCTCGTCGAAATTGTCTGGAGTACGTTTCAACTCTGCGGTAATAAATTTAAATTGCCTTCACCCAATATTTTACAACTGACTTTTATTTCAACTCAATTCAATTACGGCACGATCGAAGCACAGACATATGTCAAGAACAATAGGGTCAGACTTGCTCTCAAATTTAATCCACTTGCTTTTAATATATAACTTACAATTAGCTTTTATCTGATGTGCCATTTTTGCACCACTTCAGGGTTTATCCTGTCTTCAGACTGCTAAAAGGAAACTAATTTAATGACAGGTGATCTGACAGTACAAGTTCATTAAATCCATATTTGATATGAATACTGTCTTTAAAGAGCACACAAAGATCACAGACAAAGATATGGAAGACCATTTAATTGGTCATTTTCTTGTTTGCAAATAATCATTTGCAAATTACTTTTTACACAATCAAATTACTTAAAGCTTCTACACTTTTATCCAATTTCATTAATGCGGAATCTAAAGACAGTGATTGATTTATGCAAACACTAACCAATCAGGAAAGGCATGAACACAATTACTCGAGTTGACAGGTATTGATTGGCTAGCCTGAATAAACACAAGCTCCATGTCACAAAAAGGTTAAACTTTAAATCAATGGTTAACCGCAGGGTGTCAGAGATAGTTTGTATCCATATTTTTATGGTTTGTTCAGGTAATGATTCAGAGATTTGAACTTCTTTCATATGTCATGATCTTAACCCATTAGAGACGATTTGATTTCACTATAACACGCAATTTCCATAGACCCTAACACGAGTTAACTCGTACTTTAGTCTCCAACGGGTTAAAGATAAACCGGAGTACCCGCCGATGATGGAACATCTTCCATCAGCGTTCCCCATTTCTTTCATTTGCAGATGAAAGCATGTGAAATTTACATTGTAAATTTGAAAAGTTCACCTCAAATGTAACAAGTATATGTAGGATTGATAGTTTAACCCATTGGAGGCTAAGTACGAGATATCTCGCGTTGAGGTCCATAAAAAATGTGCTATAGTAAAATCAAATCGTCTCCAATGGGTTAAATAGGTATATTTTTCCACCCTGACATTGCAATATTTTACATATATTGTCCCATATATACATTTCTGAGTTAGTAATACATGTATGTCAGCATAGTGGTTTGTTCAGAAGATTTAATTGCTTTGCTTAATTACTTTGCTGTTTCATTATGTGATTTTCAGAATACAGTTACCAAGTATAAAATGATGATTTTAAAGCAGCTTGTGTCTACAAGTACTCAATGGTCAATATTAAAAAAATATGACCACAAATCATCTATAACATATCTTTTTATGAATTGTAAGTAAAGAGGTTGAATATACAATTTTATGTATGCCTTTTACTTGTACTGATAGAAAATAAAGTGGATATTTGGTCAATTGACACAAACAACTTTTCACACATCGACATAAGGCTGAAATCCGGTTTCTATTAACCCATTGGCTATGGGAACCGGACATGTCCTGTGTTAACTCTATGGGAATTACATATTTCTGAAGGCAATGGGTGAAGTTGGAACTTTTTTGTATGGATCTTATTGTCATACCTGATCAAATTAAGTGACATCTCACCAATTAGTTGATGGAAAAATACTCCATTGCTTATCATTAAATTATGATCTTTATTTCTTTTTTGCAGGAATTCAAGAAGAGTCCCCTGTTCCCTGTGATGGTCATCAGCTATGAAATGATGGTGCGCTATGTGGAGGACATTCGTCAGATAACCTTTGACCTCATTGTGTGTGATGAGGGACACCGACTGAAGAACAGCAATATCAAGACTACGTCTGTAAGATGTCATGACATACTGACTTGATTGTATTGATTCTCGCTATCGACAATAGCATGTTTGGCAATAGAGGGCGGTATTTCCCAACCAGTACACCAGTGTGTACATGCGCAGATTGCACGGTGGTTCAACTGGTGTGAACAACTTATTCTAGCCTCCATAGTGATTATACAGGGACATCTGTAAAATATAGACCAGCGGGTCACAATTTTACGTTGTGGTTTCATGTGACCTCTACAGGTAGCATCCAAATTTCTGAGGTGTGCATGCCACAAATGTATTTTTAACTGGACTTTTCAATTCTCAACCCTAGTAAATGTATGAAACCGGAGGTGTGTTGGTTCCCAAGTTCTCTTGGACAAATATGTCCTCTACTTCCAAAGATCCTACTGTTGATGGCAAGAATTGTTTCCTTATAGTTGTTTTAAACCCATTGGTGATAATTTGATTTCAATATAACATGCATTCTCCATAGACTCAGGCCCAAGATATCTTGTTCGTAATCTCCAACGGGTTAAATTTGTTTTGTCTATATTTTTACACATATGAATCCTAGCATATGATGCATATGATATGATAATATAAATATATATGATATACATATTCTAATTTCTAACTGAACATTAAACTGATCATCCCTCGTCGCCCACTCCTTTTCATGTCATTGAACCTGATTGAAATTCTAGCCCTACAAATGCAGAAGTTGGTTTCTTTTTGTAAGTAGATAATCAAGTTTACTTCTGACTTCATAATGTGACACATTATGGCTACTCCTATCAAATAAAAACTTTTGGAGAATGGGCATGATTGGTTTTGGTTTTGTAGCATTATATAGTATTGTTATTATCTGGGTATTTTACTGTATCTTCATTGACTCTTGACAATGGGGATTACCAGCATTATAGTCTGGTTAGGAGTATATATTGCCATTGAATTTCTAATTACTGAAGTTCAATGAAAAAGCGATATTTTTACCTCTTTCACCTGTCAATCAACCTAATTTAATTCCCAGTACTTCAGAAATTATATTTTTGGTTTCTTTGGATTATCAAGTAATTCCCTGATTGGTCAGTGTGATACAAGTGACTAAATCTTGAAGTCATTAATCAGTTTTACAGGAAAAGGGCTTGTTTCTATTGCTTCATCTCAGTTATTTTTATCAATATATTTTTATGTTATTTTAATACAGGGGGAATTAACCAACAAAACTGCATAGCAATACAATAACACATTCTTTTCCCTTTGTTTATCATTTTGTTTTATTTTGACTTCATAATAATTTATGCAAATATCATTGAACACTAATATAAAAACATTGTATGATGTAAGTATTTTTAAATTTCAAATCAAACTGCCCTGCTGAAATTAATTTTAAAAAGCATTTTAAAAAACCATAAAAGCACAATCATGAGCTAAATTTTATCCATTTAAACAAATCCATTATAGTTGTATATATTATTTGTACAAAATTATGTGAATTACATTATATTTCATTATTGTCTCATTGTTGCATCTATATGCATTTCTGTGGTACAAGTTTATGATATGGTATGCCATCTATAAACTCAATTAAGTTTACGTTGCATATTGCACACTTAGGCCTCCATGTCCCTAAACCAATAACACTCACTGATAATCCATTCTATTCCTTCCAACCAATCACCTAGAATGATCTGATTACAATTCAGGCAGTATGAATGAAGTATTTTCCTTGTGTTGCATTATGAAAGTGGATTATCAAGTAAATACATCATTAATTAATATGACATATGTGGACTGAGTCAACAGTCTACAGTAATGTCTGGTTGTGGCATGATTATTGGAAAACACATCAAAATGGAACTATTGTTGCAATTTAACTGCACCTTATTTGGGCTGACTCTCCAAGAATCACACTAAATTTGTTACTTTTTCATATTTATTTGTGGTGGCAGTACTGCTGTCTACATTACATAAAATCATATTCTTGTGAAGGAATCATATACTGTTACTGTTGAAGACGGTTTGATTTTGCTTAAACACACATCGTCGGTATAGAACCAGAAGGGCGTTAATGCAAAATACATTAACAACCAGAAGGGCGTTAATGCCATTGACTTTGTACAATAATAGCGCCCTTCTGGTTCTCAAGCGGTTATGCGTTAATGCCCTTCTGGTTCTATACCGACGACATTTCGCATAGACTTCAAGACGAGATATCTTGTGTCTTGTCTTGAATGGGTTAATATAATGTAAACCATTGA
Organism: Eucidaris tribuloides; assembly: GCA_001188425.1. NCBI lineage: Eukaryota > Metazoa > Echinodermata > Echinoidea > Cidaroida > Cidaridae > Eucidaris > Eucidaris tribuloides. The sequence goes on along the minus strand of JZLH01S0146266.1, from coordinate 14,693 downwards.
ATACAAGAGATGATCGAGATATCTAATCACAAGACTTCTAGGAAATGTATATTAAAGCAAAATCAAACAGTCTGTAATGGCTTAACAAAAATGATATTGTGGCATTTCATATAGTTGTACAGCAAGATTTTCTTTCACTGCAGAATTTTTTAATCTCCTAATATGATTCTTAGTCCCACCTTTCCTTTTTTCTTCCATCACTCAGCTCCTGTCCAGTCTTCCAGTGAGGAGAAGAATCCTATTAACTGGTACTCCAGTACAGGTAAGGTGTTCTGAATTGGTACTGGTATAATAATCATTCCTCTTCCTCTTCCTCTTCCTCTTCCTTCCCCTCTCCTCGTCTTCCTCCTCCTCTTCTTGTCTTCCTCCTCCTCTTCTTCCTCCTCCTTCTCCTCTTCCTCTTCTCCTCCTCCCCTCTCCTTCTCCTTTTCTCTTCCTCTTCTCCTCCTCATCTTCCTCTTTCCTCCTCCTCTCTCCTTTTCTCTCCTTCTCCTTTTCTCTTCCTCTTCTCCTCCTCATCTTCCTCTTTCCTCCTCCTCTCTCCTTTTCTCATCCTGTTCTCCTCCTCCTCCTCCCCTCTCCTCCCTCTCTCCTCTTCCTCTTCCTCTTCTTCTTCTCCTTCTCCCCTCCTCCTTTTCTCCACTTATCCTCTACTTCTTTCTTCTTCTCCTCTTCCTTTCCTCCTCCCCTCCTTTTCTCCTCTTCTCCTCCTTCTCCTCCTCCTCCTTCTCTTCTCCCTCTTCTCCTTCTTCCCTCTCCTTTTTATCCTCTTTTCCTTCTCCCCCCTCCTTCTCTTCTCCTCCTTCTCCTCTTCGTCTTCTCCTCCCCTCCTTTTCTCCTCTTCTCCTCCTTCTCCTCCTTCTCTCCTTCTCTCCTTCTCTCCTCTTCTCCTCTTCTCCTCCTCCTCCTCTTCCTCTTCTCCTCCCTTCCTCCTCCCCTTCTCCTCCCTCCTTCTCTTCTCCTCCTCCTTCTCCTCCTCCCCTCCTCCTTTTCTCCTCCTCTTCTCTTCTCCTCTTCCTCCTCCTTCTCCTCTTCCTCTTCTCCTCCTCCCCTCTCCTTCTCCGTTTCTCCTCTTCTCCTCTTTCTCCATCCTTCTCCTCTTCCTCTTCTCCTCCTCCCCTCTCCTTCTCCGTTTCTCCTCTTCTCCTCTTTCTCCACATTCTCCTCTCTCATCTCCCCTCACCTCCTCTTCTTCCACTTCTCCCATCGTCCTCCTCATCCCCCTCATACTCTTTTTCCTCATCTTCATGCTCATATCGTCAATCTCTTTATCACCGTAATGATGATTATATTCATCTTCCTAATTAGTTTCATTATTTTTTTAGGCAAGTCTTCACCTTTCTTGTTTTCGTGATTCTTCATTCTGTTCCTATTTGATGCATGTGTGAGTATGGTTATCAGCAGAGCATAAGTGATTAAATTTGTAATCTAGCCAGTGCTAACAATTATTTTGGTTATATTCTGTTTGACATTTAAAATGCAGTAATCAGATAAAGGCCAAAACGGAACTTAAAATTATTCTACACAGAAAAATGCTAATGACTCTTATCCACTAACTTCTGTATTATTCTTCAAGTATTGTCATCATCCATTGAATGAAAGAAGTGTGAAATTTTTCAACTGCATGTTACCGATTGAACCCTGAAATAGATCATTGTTTAGTCTGTTGGCAGGTACAACATTGGAAATAAAATAAGTTTTTATTCTGTTACCATTTCAGAATGATCTCCAGGAATTTTACTCAATTGTTGAATTTTGCAATCCAGGAGTCTTAGGTAAAGTACCTTGTGATGATTTTATTATGTTTGTAAGTTTTCATTAACATGATTTCATATTATAACATGTCATTTTCATATTCCAAATTATATAATGATATAACAATTACTGATAGCATATTTAAAATAATGTCCAACTTATACTTTACTGTACATGAATTGCATCACAAAATTACTGTCGAAAAATGCTCTAATTTATGTTTATTGTAATAGTATGCTGTATGAAAATTTATACCATAGAATTTGTAATAATTGCTTTCATGACAATTTGACTTTTAAAAAAATCCACACTTAAAACGTGTATTAAATCCTTATTGAACATACATAAACCTGTGGCCTAATTACAAATGTTACCACCATTATCAACATTTCAATTCTATTTTCCCCACTGTAGTGTAGGGTTGGACAGTTCATTCCATCATGACACTTTCCAAGGCTCCCTAAATCTCTCTGACATATGATCGTAATCCAGTCACCAAGAAGTAAAGAGACTTATGTAGGCAATGGCTCTTATCTTTGATTGCCACCTCAGTCTTTTAGCCCTTAAAGGCAAAATTTAACAATGTTCCCAGTTTTAAAAATTTGAGGTACATAATCTTTCATGCTTGACAGTATGTGTCTCTGATTAGGTCTAAAAAAGAAGCCATGAAAAACTATTTCAAAAATTATCATTTTGAATTAGTGCTTTAAAAGAGTGAAAATCTATGAGTGTCAGGTTGTACCATGCCCATTCCCCTCCCCCTCCCCCCCCCCCCAAGACTCCTGTGTTTCATCACACAGGACTAATTCATCCACCAGATGAATAAGTCAACTATGATGTTTTTCCTTATATATTGTCAGTGGCAGCATAAGTATCCAAAATTTTTGTATTCTAGGGTGTTTATTTGTCCATTCAAGTAGTACTATGTAGCTCAGATTTCCAAGATTGACATTTTTTTTAAACAAAATTGAACCTCCACAATAATAGATTGTGTATTTAATATCATTTTACTTGAATTACGTTGGGATTGAGGACTACATATTACTGTGGTGTGTCTTATTCTATTTCCAGGTTCTAGTGGCTCCTTCCACCGTGTCTATGAAGAACCTATTCTTAGATCCAACCAACCAAATGCCACTGCTGAGGAGAAGAAGCTAGGAGAGACCAGAGCTACTGAGGTAATACTAAATCGGGGCAGTGCCAGGGTAAAAACTTAGGGAGGGGGTGGTGACAGGAACTTCACGGCCAAACAACGATGCAACAAGCAAAAAAAAAAGCTCAGGTCCGCCAGAAACCGGTTTCACGGCCAAATCAAAATATCCGTTCACTGCCAAATAGCAATGCGACAAGCCAAAAAAAAAGCTTCTTTTAGGTCCACTGGAAACCAATTTCACGGCCATATCATATCTCTTCATGGCCAAACAGCCAAAATTAGGTGGGGGGTGGAGCAGGGCGAAATTTTTGAAAACACTGAAAACTCCCTGAGTTTCATTACGTTGAAATAATAGGGGGTGCCTGCCCCACCACCAAACCCCCCCCCCCCCACCCATGTCACTGGCCATGTACTAAATCACTTTGACATATTTTGGCATTCTTCAGATAACTTGTCACTACAAAACAAAAGTTTTAAACAGTACAAGGACAGCAATTCCACATAAACATTGCTCAGAAAATTTGGACCCTTGTTGCAGCCATTATTGGGATGAGAGAGAGCAGCAGTATAAAAACATACTTAGTGATCATTCAAGCATGCTATCAAGAGCAATGGTCCATGCAGTATTGTGTGGGAAAAAATCAATGGAATCAAAACTTAGAGAAACTTCTATGAAGGATGTATCAGATTAGTATGAAATTTAGTATTTTTTCTTCATGGACTCTGTCCTAAAATTCTGGAACTATGGCAAGTTTGTATGTTTAATATATTTCTCAGCAAATTTACCAACTTTTTCTATGCTGCATTTAAAATATGGCCATTTTAAAAGTCAAGAAAACCTGCTGGTCTAAATCATATGATGAATATATGACCTTACAAAAAATGCCCAAAGCTCAAAATTAACTTTTTCATTCCAACTTCCCATTTTCACAAATTTACCTCAGAAGTGTAGAATTGCTGCTTGTATGTTTTGTGATGATATATCAGTTTATGTTGTGTTGTGCAACACACAACAGAAAGTTTGGAATCTTACAACTGATGTGTCAAATTTTTCTTTACTGTATGTCAACTAGATTCCATATGAGTGCCACCCATGTACCAGGGTATATGTACAGTACTTCACGATCCACTGTTAAAAATGCAGTTTTGACAGTTATTGTCATGAAAGATTTTTTTATCATGAAAAAAATGCAAATCAACTGACTTCAGCTCTTCCACAAATTTGTGTGCTAATACTAACCGAACAGTAATTTACTACTAGTTTAATCAAAGATGCTTACAGCTTTGGTTCTTTAATAACTGTTCATGCTTTCATTATGTAACAATTTTTTTTCTAGCTCGCCAGATTAACAAGCCTGTTTGTAGTAAGGAGGACACAAGAAGTGAACAACAAATATCTACCACCAAAAGGTAAATTGTAAAAGATATAACCAATAAAAATATCAAATGGTGAAACAAGGTGAAGATTAAATATTCTGGACATTTTGCATTCTACAAAAACAAGCTAACCCATGGATTCTGAAGTCGAGTCAAGTAACTCATTGATCCAAATTAGTATACAGATATACACTACAATCAACATTAAATGGAATAAAAATGTAGTTGTACACTTGTATATTTACATATAAGGCATCATATACACTCATAGAATTTTAAATGAATTACTGGTTACTTGATTTCTCATGCGAGACAAATATTTAAAAATGCTTTTACATCAACAAATAATTACCAAAATCATGATATGCAGTTTACCCTGAATTAAGTATAGGCATAATCAACTTGGGTGTAAATCCGAAATGTTTAGATTCTTTCTTGTATATTTGTTAGCTTTACTTCCTGTCAACACCTGTTTTAAATGATTAATATTTAACAAAATCAGCTGATCAGATGGGGCATTCCAACTTGTTTACAGCTTCAACTGTAGATTTCAGTGGTCATATTGGATTCTCTCTTGTATATTTCTCAGCTTTATTTCCAAACACCTGTTTTAAATGGTTAATATATTAACATTATACAATGGTCACGTACGTCCTAATCAAATGATGTTGAGACCTTCATGTGACCAGTCTTTTATTTACCTAATGGCAAAATTTGCAATGACCAGTGATAATGACCGGTGAAAATGACCGGTACTAACGACCGCTGTGGCTTTCCATATATGTATCGTCCGCGAGCGCACTCGGTGGTCATTAGAAACTACGCGAATTACGAACCAGCGGCAAAGCAGGATCATGCGCGTGTACGTGTACGTACGTGAACGTCGACTGTACGTGTGCGCATGATCATCACCTGTAATTCGCGAGTGTAAAACATCACTCGAAATATTGGAGAAAATTCTAACTTTTCGATATGCTGTAAAATGAAGAAATACAGGATTGTTGAGCGGAACTGATGCATTCACCACTTATTAGGCATACTTGGGGTTTCTGAGAAGCATAAATCGCCTTCCCAGCACAGATTGCATTCGACAAGCTTCAGTTCAGATGCCGTACCGTACCGTGTTAGGTGAGTTCTAAGTACGTTAACGGTGCCCGGGCGTCGCGACTACTGTGAGTAAGCGAAGTTAACGTTAAGATTTTGCCATTGAAGTGGCCCATTTAAATTTCTATATTGAGTTAATTCCGGTTTATGGAATTGATTGTTGGCAAATGCCAATGGTTAACGTTAAAGTTTCCATGTCATTAAGAATATATGAATGCCCAGTAAGCCAGTAGACCTAACGAGTAACGACGTTGCGTCTAAACGGGTAGGTCAAGGCTTGTCTCTGGTCTACGTTACAGTCTAAACCGTACCGTTCATCATGTTTCGCATTGTTATCAAATGACAAGGACGTACAGACCATTTTAATAAACAAATAAGCACATCATTCTTTCGGCATGTTAAAATAATCTACACTCGGTAACTGCGAACAGTCCAAAACACACTCGGCCTATCCGCTTGGTGTTCAGACTGTTCCACAGTTTACCTCGTGCAGAATAATTTTAACTAATGCCCCAGTGATGTGCATTATTTGTATAATGTCAGCATGATCAAATGGACATTCCAACTTATTTATGGCTTGAATTGTAAATTACAACGGTTAGGTTAAACCCAAGATTATAATTGTTGACGAATTTGACAGTTAATGACACACAGCTGTCTTTTAAAACTGTTGTATTTCTAGTTGTTTACATGTTTTCTTGATTGTCGTCCTTGTATCTGGGTCATAAAGTAGTTAATGTTCTCATTATGCTACCTCACAGTCTGACTGAGCATACAAGAGTCAACAAAGCAATTTTTTGTTGTTTATTTTCAGCTCATTCAGAGTGAATTGATTAATTGAGTGAAATTCGTTCAGAATGAATTAATTAATTGAGTAAAATGAATTAATGAATTGATTAATGAATTAATTGAGTAAAATGAATTAATGAATTGATTAATGAATTAATTAATTGAGTAAAATGCAATCAAATTAATTAATTGAGTAAAATGCAATCAAATTTTTCAAAACATTAAATATAGATTTAAAACAATGTAGTCAAATCAATATGTAAGAAATTTAACTCAATTTATGAATTTAATCAACTTAATTAAATACTTATCCTTCCACTTCTTTGGCCAGACAGTTACTCAAATTCATTATCCCATATTGATTCTATACCAGTTGAGACAGTCATATTTTGCAAGCCGTCCCCCCTCCAACTCAAGTTCTACCATCAGCTGCTGAGTTCTCGGCTGGTGCGCTCCTGTCTAACCCGCTATGGCTCCTCGATCTCCCTGGCTGCTGGTTCCCCACATCTGGTGTGCATCGGGGCCCTCAAGAAGCTGTGCAATGATCCAAGCCTCTTGTACGAGGCTAGCAAACAGGCCGAGGAAATCGAAGGAGACACGAAGGAAGACTTGAGGCTGACCGATGACTGGGATAAAGAGGTATGGGCAGGTTCGCTTGGAATGTCTTAAAGACCAGGTATACTTTAAGTCAATCAGACAACTTCACAAAAGTATTCTTTTGTCACCTAGACATCAGAAAACAACATCAAACCTACTGAAAATTGTTAATAGAAACAAATTGTGATGTTTAAATTATCAGAGAGCCTGTAGTGGTATGTACATTACCTATGGGAAATGTTCCCCCCCCCCCAACGTTTCACATCTAATATTTTCTTTCAAAAATGGACAAATTTCAGAGCGAGCGATATTCAGGGCATTAATAGGTCATGTACATACAGTCTATCTATAAAACATAATAGCAGGAATCGCATTCTTTACCATTTATCAAAAATATGCTCGGGCTTTAATAGCAGCGATTGTACGTCTCTGTTCTTCATGACAGGATTCACTGTACAGTGGTCTGTTTCCCCTGTATCCCGAGGACTACAGTGAAGGCAAACCACTCGAGGAGCATTGCGGCAAGCTGTGGGTCTTGAGCCGGATGCTGAGAGCCATGCATGCAGATGATGCCAAGAAGGAGAGATTAGTCCTTGTATCTAATTACACTCAGGTACATTGACAACAATCAGGCCTTGATCACCAGAAGGAACGTGTGGTTGAATATTAAACGCATTATCAATTCAACTGAACGTTTGTAAAATTTCACAGATTGTTCGGACTGTTGAATATAAACCCTTTATCAAATTAAAAGATGTTTAAAAATTTTCAACGTTTTACAGTCATTTTCACAAATCTGTGCATGAGAATTGTAATAGATTTTTTGTCAGTCAAATTTTATCTCATTCTTGAAGACTTTGCTGAAATGTTTGTGGAATGCTCTCATAGTTGGGTAATGTGTAATTATGTCATGTGTCTTGTTATTTTTGGCATCAATTGAGTTGTAAGGAAACATATGTAGATTTAATTAAAAAGCAAAATGTTCACAATTTTTTTGAATTGACATTTATTAAAGGTATTGGCTAACATTTACCACAGTTAAAAAATCTGAGCTACATGATTCCCCATGCTACCATTGTCTTTGATAAGGTCTAAAAA
>JZLH01S0146224.1:30068-43144 GCA_001188425.1 Eucidaris tribuloides | reverse complement strand
GGGAAGAAAAGAAAGGGAAATAAAAGGAGGAGGAGGAGGAGAAGACAAAGAAGATTTATCATTGATACATGTATTTATATCAATTCATTCGTGTGTGTCTCGTTTGTGTCCGTTTCCATTCGAGGTCCACCCTCTTTCATTCAGTTTTTAGAATTAATAAAATAAAGGGAAATTAGATTATATTTTTTTCAACGTAGTAACATTGTTTTCAACAATATTGATAGTTTGTGCGGTTTTGTGTGTCTGTTGCAATTGCCCAACCAAGTCACTGAAAGTCGGAGTCGCGACTACCTAGGCACGACATCCGACTTAATGCAAGAGACTACCGATTTACCGCCAGTGTGACAGTGTGGACCATAGACATGACATACTCCATCAAAACATAGATACTGCATGCGTGGGACTATCAGGGGACTAACGTTATACATGAAGTAAAAAAATGATTTTTAAAACGTACTTACCACTATCATTGGATTGCCTGACTCATGAAAACACGGAGCACAATCTGTTTTAAAATAAATTTCCTCCCATACATCGGCCTATGCGCCTATCTCACACTGTAGCGACACCGCTCCGAAAATATCCAGCGATAGATCGGAACTAGCTAGCTCGAGTGAGTTTCCGGACAACGCCCTCTGCGGCGAAAATCGTGTTAGCTTCATACACGGCCACATACGTAAACTCCCAACTAGTTTGACTTCGGTACATAAACCCGGCGGCGATGGATCCTCTCTAGTAGGATCCATGGTGAATCTGGTAGTGGCTTGTTAGCGGGGCCGCGCCGAGGTACAGATTTCGGGCCAGGAGTTTGTTATTTCGTTCGTATTTTGTTCGAATAAACATCAAGATTTTGAGTTTATTCATTGTTACATAAAATCATGCAACACTCGGTGCGACACTTAAGTAATATTTCAGCTAGCCACACGGACTAATAAATATAGATTTTGGCTAGTCCGCCGTGATTTTTGCTAGCCATTGGCTAGCGGGCTAGCGTTAATTTCGAACCCTGTATGTATGTATGTATGTATGTATGTATTGAACGAAACAGTTGCAAGGATCGTCACAATAAGTTACTACTTATGCAGTGACAGACACTTAGACAAGTTTAAACCAAAGTTGGTGCAGGAGCAGAAGGGGGACATGGGGGAGCCTAGGGGTGGGATGGTGCAGGGCTCTTGTTTACAGGGAAATGTAAAATATAATTTCTCGATGGTCTTCATACCGAAGGTCCGCTCGGCCAAAGGTAAAGTCGCATATCATATACGTTTATTTACCTTGCGCTTGCCCCTATTGCAAGGCCGTGCGTAACACTGAACTCTGTGCTACGTCGTGAAGAGTTCAGTGGTGCGTAACAACAATCGTGGAGCTGCGAACAGAATTGCCGATGAAGGTCACTTGGGCTTAGTTCGCCTTTCTTCGGGTGAATACGTGCTGCATAGGGAATTGCACACAATTCTTGCGCGCTCGTTTTCCGAAAGTATACGGGCATTTCCGAATATTACCCGAGCTGGGCCACCTCGAAACGACCACGATATGCGACTTTACGGTCCCTTTAAGCCTCGTTTTCACTGTCGTAATCCGTATCAATTCTCCCTATCGCATCTAGTTGTCTACGAAAGAACGTTGGAGACGCACTCTGATTATTGCGATTCTCTGGCGAGATTTGCCGACATGTTCATATTCGATATCTCATTTGTGCATGTTAAAATGCATGTTAGTTAAAAAAAAAAAACACCCTCTGTTTTTTTTTAAGGATTTTGCAATTGCAATGTTTCATCTTATTTTTTACACTTGGGATAAAGTCAGTGATTAATTGGCATAGAATATTTCTCATTAGCGGGGCAGAGCTAGTTAAAGACACTAACATTGTGTAAGCCCCATTTAAAAAAAGATTTCAAACTTTGCTGTCTGACATATCTGACAGTGTTTGAATGGACATATAAACATCCTAGAACACACAACTTTGGACAGTTATGCAGTTATGAGAAAACTATGAACAGAATTATTTTCAGCCGATAGAAAATTCTGCAATACACAAGTGTATGGGGTATAAAATGGAAGGGTAGCTCAATGATTTTCAGTTTTTAAAAGCACTTAATAATGATAATTTTGAACTGCAATTTTTTCAAGGCTTCAGTTTTAAACTTTACAAGAGACGCATCATGTAGCTCAGCTTTTTAAATCTGGAACCATTGTTATACGATGTCTTTAACCACAAAAAGGAAAAAAAAACAAGCAATGTAACTAAAAACAGATTGACTGTATTCAATCAGTGCCGCCGCTTTCGTTCTGAATCGGACATGAAGTAAGGAAGACTGCAAAAAGTCCAGGATGTTGATATATAGTATCTGTTATCGGCAAATATCGGGTATATGCGATATGGAGAAATCGTAACTGATCGTCAATTTTTGTATACATCTCTAAAATTTCACGTTTCGATACCCTAGGGTGGCATTAATTTTCTCAAAGGCTCCAAAAGTTCAATAGATGTGCCATCTTCTAGTGTATATAGATCGCTGAATGAAACACATTCAATCTTGTCCGGGTGTGGGCATGGTCTTATTATGCTTGGATCTACAAAAAATGTTTGTTGACGCGTTTATGATTTTCAACACCTAAACACCTAAACGTGTTTATGAAACGTGTTCAATTGTTTATAAAGCGTTCCAGAAATAAACACGAAATTTTGATACCATATAGGTGATACATACAACTTCTAACTAAAAGAGTTAATGATTTCCAAATAAACCTGTACGAATGTTTATAAAGTGTAGCAGAAAAGTGTTTATACATTATAGGCATCAATCATTGATCTCGCGAGCCTTGTTTCTACTGGGCTGTGTAGGAATTCGTCAATGTTACGAAGCACGGTAATTGATCCGCAAAGGTAAGAAAGCACGAAATCATTATTTATTTCTTGTCCACTTCCTACAAAAATAAATACACATAAAATTGATTTGTTCACAAAGCAATATTAGAAAAGTGCAGTAACTTCAATGACACAAACATAATCCTTTTCAATGATGTACATTTTCTTATGCCAATTTACATTCCCCCGAAACTTTACGAATATACAACTTTCTGTTGTCATGACTACACATCACCTTGTTTCAATCCATCATTGTCACTTTTAGACTTTCAATAAAAGAGTAAATTTATAAAATACCAAATGTTGATTTTATTCATAATTTCTGGCGATGATTGAATAGATTATGGGGCCCTGGAAAATGACATTTTGCAGTAATTCTAATGGGCCAAAAGAGTACAGTACGCAGCTTTGTCTACAACCGTTCCAACCAACATCGCGTTGCCATAGCGATTTGCGACGCTGCTCCCTCTGAGTAGACCAGTGTCATCGGCCAGCACTTCACGTATAGTTGCATTCAGATTAGAATCCAGCTGTATTCGGAGGACCTGCGAAAAACAAATTTAAACGGAAGTGTCCAGGAAGAGAACAGTTGAATGATATTACCGATTGTGAGAAAAAGAGTGTTTTCATTGAAATATGTCTTATATGCTACAAGCTACAAATATTAATAACCAACATATTAATATGAGATTTACCATCATAAATATTTCGTAAAAAATAAACTTGTAATGAAATGTGTTTGAATATTCATGTCGTCTGTAAAGAGCCAAAATAAAATGCCATAAGCTTATCAATAGTTGAAAACCACAAAGGCAATTGTATTGAGTTAACATCCTTGACATTTTCTGTAACACAAGTCGATAAGACACACGATTATGATCATGAATCATAATTCTTTGATAATTGAGACATCAGTGGCGGATCTGAAGGGGGGTTGGGTGGTTTAGCCCCCCCCCCCCTTTGGCCTTTCAAGTAAAAATGTGATGCGCATTAAAAAAAGGCCATCATGTTTTTATAAAAGCATTGGAAAAAAACTACGCAAACATTAAAGCCCAAGTTTAGTTTTGTGAATTAAGTAAAACCTGCCGCGGCAGACGCGTCCATCGCGTTAACACAGTATGCCGCCGATGAGCTTTAGACATCGTTCGCGGGCTGCTAAAAGCGTTATCCATGGGTGGAGATACCAACGACATAGCTGGCTGTTTCAGTGGGGGCAATTGGAGGTTGTTATTTTTTCTGTTTCAAATTTTTTCATTGGTTTTCATAAATTGGTAACTTTACAAGAACAATAATTATGTATAAATCAAAGTAACAATCACAGAAAAAAAGGACGTAATGTAACCATAAAACACGATTAATATTAGTGGCGTACATAACAACAAATCTTAATACATGTAGGTTAAAGCCCAAGTTTAGTTTTGGGGAATTTTGTTATTTGAAAGCTTTATGCCCAAAGTCATACCCGCCAATAATAGACTCTGAATGTCTTTAGTTTTTTTTTAATTAATTAATGAAAAATCTCGGGATTTTCGGCTATATTTTACATTATAGCATCCAAAGAGGTTAATAAGGCGTTAAGGTTTTATTTCATCAGAAAAGCAGAGTCTGTTCTTTCAGCTGAGGTATAACTCAAATAACCTTAACCGCATTATTAACCCTTTGGATGCTATAATGTAAAATATAGCCGAAAATCTCGGGGGTGCCCCCGAGATTTTTCATTAATTAATTAAAAAAAAACTAAAGACATTCACAGTCTATTATTGCAGGGTTACGACTTTGGGGCATAAAGCTATCAAATAAACAAAAAATTCCCAAAACTAAACTTGGGCTTTAAACTTAGCATAAAAATACTATTTAGCATACACAGTTTTAAATTTTTCGCTTTTGCCCCCAGTCCGAAAAATGGATTGACGCCCGTAAATCACCCCCCCCCCCCCAGCAAAAAGCTAGATCAGCCCCTGGACATTATCCAGTAGTAATCATTTAAGCCACCGATCTGTCTTTGACAATCTTGGCGTAATGACAACGCAGCCATTTGTTCGTTAGCTTGGTAACGCAAGGCACTTTAAACCTTTCCAGCGCATCATTTTTACTTGAAAAGCAGGTGGTAAAATTCGTCAAATTGGCAAATGTACTTATATACTTGCCTGTCCGACACCAGTGTATTTTCCACCTTGTTGCAAAAAGGTGTAGGCCATCTTATTAGTACCGATCCACAAATCGCCGGTGGTTTTATCCACGTCAATATTATCCGGCATGGTTTCGAGTCCTATTGACTGTTAACAGAAGAATATGAATATTAGATCAACTTCAAGAATCATGGTTAAAGACAGGGAATCTCTTTTGCACCCTTACAGCAGCACCACAAACATTGCTAATGCCCTTGGAGAATAATTATGAACAACGTCTTAGTGCATTCTGAAGACGGGATTTGAAACCTGCATTTTTTCAACTCCATTTAACCTAGAGAACAATTTTGTCCAGTTTTTCCTCATATTTAAGGTCAGTAATTACCCAGAATTTGAAAACATAAATACCCTAAAACCTACTGCCGCTCAATATGTGTTTCAGACATGGTAGACTGAGGGAACTACACAGTTCAATAGTATGATTTTACTTTTCATTTATTGGTCTATGAATAGTAATGTGCATGAAACTAATGCATAAAATGTGTCATCTTCATGACTATACGGTACACATTGTAAATTATACACACAACAAAAAAGTACCTACCCCCTTTTTCAAACAACCGTAATTTTTTAACGAAATGAATTTCAGCAAAATAATTTGGCAGGAGTATTCCTACAATTATTGACTAACACCTGTGTGAAAATGTGAATGATCCATCAACCATGCATGAGTGAGCATGCATTAAAGGCAAAAGTGTCACTTTTCAAAAGTCACAGGAGTTATCTCTTACGCCAAAATAATGGTAAATAATGTCATTTTTTGCTTCGTTCATAAAGTGTGCTCATTCAACCTTGACATGGTTACAACCTCTTATGTTCGTAAAACATGTAAAGATACGTTTTGCTGAAAAAATACTGGATTTTAATTTTTTCAATAAACTTAATGAATTTTACAATTTAAAAATTGAGAAATGTGGAAATTTTTATATTGAGCTCATTGAAGCGTAAAATATGCGAAAAGTTCCAAAGGAAGTGTAAGGAGGTTAATCATAAATAGCGCTCAACCATTCACCAGAAACAAAATTTGTCAAAATCCTGCATCACAAATTCCCCCAAATGACCCTTGTGACTTTTGAAAAGTGACATTTTTGCCTTTAATGCATGCTCACTCATGCATGGCTTAACGGATCAATCACATTTTCACACATAAGTTAGTCAATGCGTGTAGGAATACTCCTGCTAAATTATTTTGCTAAAACTTATTTCGTTAAAAAGTTATGGTAGTTTGAAAAAGGGGGTAGTTACTTTTTTTGTAGTGTTTAAATAAACTTAATTCACTCTGTCAATGATTTCACCCCTTCCTCAAGAAATACTTTGTGAACTTCAATAAGCTTCTGGGGTGTCAACAAGTGGGGGACAGAAGAGGAAGGGGAACATGTCCCCTCCAATTTTAAAAGTGAGGGGACATTAGTTACACCCATCCAACCTTTTCGGATCAGAGCAATAACTGATGAATAACACACATCATTCTTGTTCCTGCATATTTCAATTTTGTTGACTAAAGTAGAAAATCATTGTACAATAAACTGTGGTTTTCAGGCACAATTTTTGGGACATTCTGTTACCGTGGCATGGGGAGTAAACCATCATCCCACACAATGTCCCGCTCGACCCGTGCATCCCCTCGCCAATATGTCTCTATTACCCACCCCCACCCCCACACGCACACACCTTTTTTGAGAAGCTCGTGTTAACCGAATATAACTTAACACTACACAAAAAGTAAGTTCCCCCTTGTTCAAAATACCATAACTTTTTAATGAAATTAAGTTTTTAGCAAAATAACTTGGCAGGAGTGTTTCTGCACTAATTGACTAACTTCTGTGTGAAAATGTGATTGATCCGTCAGTCATGCATGAGTGAGCACGTAATACAGGCTAAAATGTCACTTTTCAAAAGTCACATGGATCATTTTGAGGGATTTGTGATGCAGGATTTTGACAAATTCTGTTTCTGTTGAATGATTAAGCGCTGTTTATGTTAATCAGATATCGTTTGACCCCCCTAACAATTCTTTTAGCACTTTTCGCATATTTACGCTTCAGTGAGCTCAATTTAACAATTTCCATCCGTCCTCAATTTTGAAATTGTAAAATCCATTCAGTTTATAAAAAAAAATTGAAATCCGATATTTTTCAGCAAAGTGTATCTTTACACGTTGTATGGACATACGAAGTTGTAACCATGTCAGGGTTCAGTGAGCACACTTTATAAATAAAGCAAAAAAAAAACATTATTTACCATTATTTTGGCATAAGAGATGACTCCTGTGACTTTTGAAAAGTGACATCTTTGCCTTTAATTCATGCTCACTCATGCATGGCTTGACGGATTAATCTTATTTTCACACAGAGGTTAGTCAAGGAGTGTGAAAATGTTCCTGCCAAGTTATTTTGCTAAAACTTATTTCATTAAAAAGTTATGGTATTTTGAACAAGGGGGAACTTACTTTTTGTGTAGTGTTTATATCAATAACTTTGTCACCTTACTTGCATGGTTACGTCAGTTTCAATTTCAATAATAAACATTGAGTAAAAACAGATCTTAAACATGCTGCATTGAAATCAAACTTGAGACCTCTAGATGACGAGGCCAGCGCCAGAAGACACCTGCCACAGCACCTCTGATTACCACGGGGAAAATCATTGTGTATAAAGATGAATGAATAAAAAGTACTATAAATAGGTTTGGGTGTTACCTTAGCGAAAGTTAAACTCATATCTGAGTTTATTTTGTAGATGTTCACTGACTGTCCCGAACAGATTGAAACATATAGGAACCTGTACAAATAATAACAAAGTGTTATTTAACGATAATAACATTTCCCAGTCAGAATGTATGGCGGAGAGGAGATCACGTATACGTTATGCGAGTAGATCTCTCAATGAATTTACAATTTTGTGCGCATGTTATTGAAGAAACTGTGCCAGTATATTCCTAATTATTATATACTGAAATTAGACAGCGAGAGAAAAACCGACCGTAGGATATATTATTTTTGGCAATCCATATAGCTAAGACATTGACATTGCAAACATTTAAAATCCTTGAAATCGGATCCGAATCGATGTTACTCAATCGTAGAAAAATTTAATGATAGGTCGTGATTGACAAATGCTTAATGAAACGACATGTATCGGAAAATAGTTTCTTTTGGCTTAAGAAAAATACAAACACAACTATAGGTTGTAAACAAAAACAAATGCACGGAAGTGTCATTTTTCTTTCGAATGTACTACTTCAGAGAAAAACTGTAGCTATCACTATGAGGTGCTGGGAGATATGGATGATACCAAACGTCAAGGGCCAATAATGTCCAAATGCATAGAAATCAATTTGATATGCGCTATTATATTAATAGTGCTTCTGCTACTGCTGCTGCTGCTGCTGCTACTACTACTACTACTACTACTACTACTACTACTACTACTACTACTACTACCACCACCACCATCTCTACTACTACTGTACTATCACCACCACTACTACTACTATACTTTTAATAATTACAATAAGAATAACGGTAATTTTGACAACAAAAACAATGATAACAAAATAAATGACAGCGATGATAATGATAAATATCAATAATAATAATGATGATGATGATTTTGATAATGTTTTATTATTATTATTATTATTATTATTATTATTATTATTATTATTATTATTATTATTATTATTATCATTATCATTATTATCATCATCATCTTTATCATCAACATTATCATTGTTATTGTTGTTGTTTTGTTGTTCTTTTTATTATATCTCACTTTTTATCGGGAGACATGTTGATTCCATTTGGGAACTTCACACGATTAGCAACTACAGTAGCCTCCGATCCATCAAAGAAGACGATATTCCCTACTGCTAATGTAAGCAACAGTTCGATTGGGTCGTACGGTGGCGGTAAATAGCCATCGTTCGTGGCAAAGAAGCGATTTTCATCCACCGCAACCAAATCGTTGGGTCTGAAAACGAATCAGGCAAAACAAAATTATTTCGAGGTGTATAATTAAGGCCTTTATCCATGATTTCCATACGTCTCCCCGATATGAGCTTATCAATAAAAACTAACAAAATAAAATAATTAATAATGTAAATAAAATTCACATATATCCTCACTTCTCACAAAAGCCTTGGGGCTGAAAAGTCAGGTTTCATGAAAATAAAATTTGAACAGAATGCAGCGACGTAACGTCTCCTACTAAATTTACACTTTTATACAAGCTGTTACCCCCCCCCCCTCCCCAACCTCAGGTGGTGAACTGTACTGAATGCGCTTTTCCGTTTTTTCGGGAAAGGCGGTATATTTTAAGGGGGGGGGGGATTTTGCTGGTTTCCCTTCCCAAAGCCCATGATATGGGGACAAAATCCAAACGTAAAAATGGGGGTATCTCTAAGAATCTGTATGTGTGTGTGTGTGTGTGTGTGTGTGTGTGTGTGTGTGTGTGTGTGTGTGTGTGTGTGTGTGTGTGTGTGTGTGTGTGTGTGTGTGTGTGTGTGTGTGTGTGTGTGTGTGTGTGTGTGTGTGTGTGTGTGTGTGTGTGTGTGTGTGTGTGTGTGTGTGTGTGTGTGTGTGTCGGGGGGGGGGGGGTTAAAATGATTCTTGTTTCATCTAGTGAAAACTGAATACGTACCTATATCAAAGCTTACCCAAAACACGCTGTTAGACAATTGTCATGCAAACACAGACTATCTTTACAAAATACCACGGCCCAATTACTAAATGATTTATGATAATTTTATGGACAAAACTTTACAACGTGTATGGACTTCCACATTTTGAATACTGTACTTTCATGTATACTTTTCTTTAGTTGGACCAATTCTGAATGAAAATGGTTTAGTATCCAATGAACAGCACAGTCTTCAGTATCTTCCATTGCTGCTTCCGTTGCCAGGTTGCCATACTCAAAATGTGTTATTGGGGAGAATCAACTGTGCGTTGAAATTAAACAAGGATTTGAAACAAAGATAATTGTAACCAACAGCTGATATTGTTATACATATAAACGACTAATTTTATTTGATATGGGAGCAAAGTGAGTAAAGGTGATTAAACTAAAAACATAACATCACCTTCGTATATTCTTGTGTTGAATTCTCTGCTTGTGTTTGAGTATTGGAACATCTTTTTTTGACTGAAAATCAAATATATCAACGGCAGATTCACCCGGATAGCGGTTGATGACGAAAAGTGTTAGGTTTGGTTTGTCTGTGAGAAAATTAAAAAGGATATTTTCTTCAATGACTGGATACTTTCTAAATATGTAATACATTTGAATGTCAGCGGGTATATTTATTATTATTATTATTATTATTATTATTATTATTATTAGTAGTAGTAGTAGTAGTAGTAGTAGTAGTAGTAGTATATAGTAGTAGTAGTAGTAGTAGTAGTAGTAGTAGTAGTAGTAGTATATAGTATTATTATTATTATTATTAGTAGTAGTAGTAGTAGTAGTAGTAGTAGTAGTAGTAGTAGTAGTAGTAGTAGTAGTAGTAGTAGTATTAGTAGTATAGTGTTAGTAGGTTTTATGTCTGAATGAGAAATTCAGCTGTAATGAAATATAAATAGGCCTATGTAACTCCAGATTATTTCAGTTTTTTCATTAAGTTCATTCTTTACGTATAATAATACACACTCGTGTAAAAGAATAATGAATTAACATTTTTATGTTAAATTTAAAAGTAGTTAAATGAATAAGTAAATAATCATAAATAAATAAATAAAAATAAATAAATAAATAAATAAATAAACAACTAACTAACTAAATAACTAACTAAATGAATAAATAAATGAATAAATAAATGAACCTGATTAAATAAATAAAATGTAAATAAACTCCTCAAAAAAAGTTTGGAAATCTGAGTTTGATCGGTTATATCTCCCGTTTCGTAGTAATAATCAATACAAGCTTGGTATCATCGAAAAAATTATTTAATTTTCCTTAAAATGATACCCTACTTGTTATGATTATGCCATCAGGGGAAGAGCAGTATCTTAAATGTAGTGTAAAGTGTAAATTGAAAAGCTGCAAAATGATTTAAGTTCGGTAAGTCACACAATTTTTGTTGTTGTGATGAGTGAGTTTCCCAATGTCTCTTTGGTTGTTATGCACTACAATGTGAACATTGACAAGGATTGAAACAAATCCTGCACAAGTAAGCAAACAACAACGACAAAAAAGTAAAAAAAAAAACAAGCAAACAAACAAACAAGCAAACAAACATGTATGGGTATTTAAAAATTGGACACAAGGCCTTTAATCTCACAGACCTTTCACCACATTAACACAACAAAGTAATACAAAAAAGTGGCAGGAGCTTGATTTACATGGATTTTCATGTTTATCTTCACATGGATCTTTGATTTCATCGATGTTTATTAATTTTAATGACATGATCAGAGTTCAGTATCGGGTAGACGACCCACGTGCCTGCACCACCGCCTCGCTTCCCCATGTATGTTGATGAGCTTTGTGATTCGTTGCTGTGGGATGACATTCCACTCGATCGTCAATCAGTAATTGACGCAAACCTGCCATCTCGTTGCATTTGTGACTCTCCTCCGTACAGCCCAGCCGAGTTGATACCACAAATGTTCAGTTGGGTTGAGGTCTGGGCTGCATGCAGGCCAGTCCATTCTCGTGATACCCTCTTTCTGAGAAAATCCATGCAAATCAAGCTCCTGCCGCTTTTTTTTTATTACTTTGTCGTGTTAATGTGGTGAAAGGTCTGTGAGATTAAATGCCTTATGTCCAGTTTTTAAATGCCAATACATGTTGTTTGTTTATTTTTCAATTTTTGTTGTTGTTGTTGTTGTTTGCTTACTTGTGCAGGTGTTTATTTCAATCCTTGCCAATGTTCACATTAGAGTTCATAACATCCGAAGAGACATTGGGAAACTCACTCATCAACAACAACAAAAATTGTGTGACTTACCGAACTTTGGTCATTTTGCAGCTTTTCAATTTACACTTTACACCACATTTTAAGGTACTTCCCTTTCCCTGATAGCATAATCATAACAAGTAGGGTATCACTTTAAAGTAAATTAAATCATCTTTCTGATGATACCAAGCTTGTATTGATTATTACTACGAAACGGGAGACATAATCGATCAAACTCAGATTTCCAAACTTTTTTGAGGAGTTTATATAATGCACATGCATACATTAGTACATAAACCTACGTTCACACATGCATAAACTGTACATACAAACATATACAGGCATACATACGGCATACGTACGTATAATCATAAAACACCTTACCTTTAGATCCACTTTCCCATAGATCCATTCCCACTGGTACCCATGTAGTACTATTGATGATGTCACTTTCTGTTTTGACTTCTTTAGGATCATTGTTGGGCTTGTTGAAATCAAAGACAAATATCTTTCCTGTGACGTCGGCATCTAGATCTACCATCTTTAAAACGCCCTACAAATTATCAAAATGAATCGGTAACAACTGTTGTAGTAAAAAATAATTAGAATCAACCGGAAATCACTACTATAGTAACATTTTTTTACAGAAGATTTTGACAAAACATTTAATTCACAGCGGAAACGAGGGATTTAATTATTTATGTTTTTTTTTGGGGGGGGGGCAAAGAAATTGATTACAAACAAGTATAATGGGATTGCAAATACGTATCTTTGTTATGAATAAGTTATCAAAATAAGTCTTTTTTTTCTTTAAAAAAATCGTTTCAACTGTTTTCGCTCAGGGCGAATCTTATTTTAGAACATTTCGACGAACTTACAGATGATATAAATGCCAATCCATTTGATGACGTCACGATGTCTTCTGAACCGTCAACTGAAATCAAAATCGTAAAAGACAAATTTGAATGTACCAAGCCCGGCAATTTTATTAATTAAAATAATAGATTATAGTCCTGTATTTTTTTATGTGACACGAATGCGACTGATGCACATCATCATCATCATCATCATCATCATCATCATCATCATCATCACCATCATCATCATCATCATCATCATCA
>JZLH01S0146224.1:10013-20897 GCA_001188425.1 Eucidaris tribuloides | reverse complement strand
AATCCCTGGCAAGAAAGCCATCCCTCCCGAATAAAAAACTAGCTCCTTATTAGCAAAATAATCTTGAACAATTTGCTTTTTATGTTTGTTTTAATTTATGTCGAATATTATCCGAACATTATATTAGATGCAGTCCATGTCTGTGTCTTCGCAGCTTCACATTATTCCATAACATTTTTTAATTTCAAAGTATTTGACATCTCTAGACACGAAAAACCCCATGCACTCTATATCCTATTCAATATCGTAGCATTTGTTTTTTCTCAAAATTATAGTATTTAATGTACCAAATTAATTAATTAAAACAATATACATTACTAGTATATATGTGTCTACCTTCCTCCCAAATTCCGTCATCATTTTTGTTAAACGACCTATACTCCCTTCTCTACCCTCAGCTTATTATGTGCCACAGCCGAATACAATAAGGGCCCATTTCGAAATATATTCAAATTGTACTTTACGTGCAGGAAGAAATAAAGTCCATTCCGTTATTAACATGTAAGATAATTGTGAAAATGGCCGCCCTCAAACTAAATGTAAATCAATGACATGCTACACTGTATACGTGGTACGCCAAGAAGTACGGTCCGCCTACACTGCACCAGAGTAAGCGGCACCCTGATCTCAAGGATCTCAATCTCACGGCGAGTATTACATTGGTTATAATGGGCTCATTTCACACTCACGATACGAAAAGACAACTTTTGATTAAAAGTCACGCGTGAATACAAAATTATGGAATGAAATTCTTAAATTATTACACTAATGTACAGAATCGTTCACCAAGACGGCCTATTAAAATAAAGATGCCAAACACGCCACAACCCATAAAGCCATGTTGTCTACCACGCGATAAAAAGTACGTACTACGTTAGTAGTCCAATAGTGATCCTACTTTTTGACCAGAGAAATGAGAGAGCCGTGCCAAGGTGAATATATTAAGCGCCGCTCACGCCACTTACCCTACCGTTCGGCTGATTTTTCCCTCTAATGCTTTAGTCGTGTAGACCCCTAATCAGGCCATAAAAACATGAATACTTATTTTTTCAACCCTAGTCTGTTCCTACCAGAGCTGATTATTCTTGTATCATTTCAAACTACCTTTGTATACAAATTTATTCAAAAAAGCTAAAAACAAACTAATAACTGTATCTTTACCAGGTGTATTGTTTGCTGCTTAAGCCTATGTTTCTGGCAACTGCTCAATATTATAGTTGAAATTTCTCGAAACATGAGTTTAAAAATGTTCACAAATATTCTGAATACATGAAAACACATATACCGTTGCCAGGGAGATTATATTTAAACCGTAATTCATTACCATTTTTCCATGCATCCTAATCTGTCCCCTAAAAATATCATTCACATTTTATTTTCCTTTATTTTCAGTATTATTTCAAGCTACTTTACGATTTCACTGAATCTCACTTTTTAGCAGGCCGGCGTCGATTCACGTTTCGGATGGGCGGGGGCCTAAAAGGCAAAAAAATGTGCAAAATTTTCGCCGCCGCGCGGTGCCCATAATTGTAATACAAATTTTGCGCGCAAAAGCGCTCCGAAAAAATGACAATTTGGACGTTTCAGTACATCTTTAGCCATGTTAAATGCGCTTTTACCAGTGCTTTCCCAATGCCTTTTTAGCAAACATGTATTTGAGTGCATATATAGAATATTTCCAAATGTCCAAAATTATAAGGAGGGCAAATTGATATGTCCCCCCCCCCCCAATATTCCCAGGGGGGGGCGATCCCACCCTGCCCCCACCAGATCGACGCCTCTCTTTTTAGTCTCATTGAACCTTTATCTCAACTTTCAATTTAAAAAGATATCCAACCCATGGTTTAAGTTAGCGCTAGAAGAGATATACAAGTTCCAACTTCAATCGCAGCAAAACAAGATCCGAATGAACGATTCAGATGAGGCGCACAGACCGCATGAACAACACACACACACACACACAACACCACACAACACATCACACACACCACACACACACCAACAAACACACACACACACAAACACAACACCAACACACACACACATCACACACACACACACACACACACACCACAATCACACAAAAACTTCTCCCAGATTTTCCGGTCGAAATTCGAAGGTATGGCAAAGCAGCTGTTGTTGCGTCTAATACTATTCGCGTATTTCAAGGATACTTCTGTAGCATTGTGCAAGTAAGGAATTAGAAAACATGACAAAATGGGTGATAACATCAAAGATCGAAAATAGGAAAAAGGGATTAAAGGATTGATCCAAGCGCGCGTAAGAAAGCTGATTATCTTCTAAGTTTCGCTAAATTCTATTCAACATATTACTATGAATTAATCAAAATGTGGATACCTTCACGGATGTTTGCCTATTCCAATTAAGTTTCGTATATTTGCGGGTGGCAACAAAAGTTTCGTACAAATCTTGAACACAATCATACATTCTACTGATTAAGCACGATTCCACGTTAACTTTTCCGTAGCCCATGCATTTTCACTGAAAATAACGACACCACGAACAAAACTCCCTCCACCTCACTTCTCTCACACACCTTTGTTCAATTGAATATACAGAAACGGACATAGCCTATATAATAATTACCACGCACGTTATATTAACTACTTGGCGCAAACGAAGACAGGGGGACATCCCCCCCACCATGATTTCAAAGTTAACATAGCCAATATTAACACGATTTGGAGTTGTGCCAATGGGTGTGTCCCCACCCCACCATTTCCAAATGGATTTCGCGCCATGAACCTTGCTAAATAATAGCAATCGTTTATGAATTATGACATTGTTAAAGCTGATAAGCTAAACATGTGGAGCTTCGTTAAAAAAAATGTCAAAGTATCATATCTGAGCCCTACATATTACTGTCTTGAATGGAACAAATAAAACCCCTAGAATACATAATTGGAATTCTTTGCTGCCACTGAAAGATAGAATGAATAAACAATTAATACTCGAGGCGAGTAGAAAAAATAGCCTAGATCTACACACAGTTAAGTCTATGGAGAAATGCGGCAGGTGAATCGGCCAACTTACGATTTTCTTTTCCCACTTTTTTTTAAAGCGACTATAATCAATTTGAAATACAATTTTTTCAGGGCTTCATTTTTAGACCTTATCAAAGACACTGGTAACATGGGGAATCATGTAGATCATATTTGTTTAACTGTGGTAAATGTTAGCCAGTGGCTTTAAACCATATGTAGCGTCCCTGTCGACCGAAAATACACTTCAGTTCAGTTTGTTTCTGCAACAATTTTTTTCACAATATACAGAATAACAAAATTTGCTTTTACATATATACATACATACATACAAACAAACAAACATACATACATACATACATACATATATACATATATACATATATACATATATACATATATACATACATACATACATACATACATACATACATACATACATACATACATACATACATACATACATACATTAATTTATATAGCGCAGCTACTATGTGTACATGGTATGTACACATATTATTTAGCTGCGCTGGTTCTGAGCTCCTGTTTACTTAATATTACACAACATACATGTATAAAATTATATCAACAGAACAAATATGATTTTAACCACAAAAACAATATTCAAATTTTTCAAAACTATTTATAAATGGTATGATATACATATAAATATACATAAATATGAATATTAGTTATTCAACTTATTTAGCACATTTTTTTTTATTTTTAGAATGAACCATTTATGTATTATTTTACATTGTAACTGTAATATTTTGAACGAAACAGTTGCCAGGATCGTCACAACAAGTTACTACTTAATGCAGTGACAGACCCTTAGACATGTTTTAAGCAATGTTGGAGCAGGGACAGAAAGTGGACTCTGGGAGTGTTTATGAAGTGTTCCACAAATAAACACGAACGTTTGATATCATATGAGTGATACACAGAACTTCTAACTTAAAATGTTTAGGATTTCCAGATAAACGTGTTCCAGTGTTTATAAAGTGTTACAGAAAAGTGTTTAGCACTTTATAAAGTGTTACAGAAAAGTGTTTAGCACTTTTCCAGTGTAGGTATCAACTCACGAACCTTCTTTCTACTGCGCTGTAATTCTTTAAAGACACAGGCTAAAAATTACCACAGTTTAAAACATGACTACCGTACATAGTCCTCAACCGTATGCTCTAAGTATCTTTGATAAGGTCTAAAAATGAAGCCCTGAAAAAAAAGCATTTCAAAATGATTATTTAGTGCCTTAAAAAGTGATAATTTATGAGTACCGGATTCAACTTGACTATTTCCTCCCATAGACTGCTGTGTGTAGATCTAGGCTATATTATACTCCGCCGCAATAATAATTCCAAGGCTGATCTTTGTTTATTCACATCTTGCCAGTGGCCGCATAACTTTTCAAACTTTTGTATTCTATGATATTTATTTGTTATTTAGAGCACTACTATGTAGTTCAAATATCAAAGTTTGATTTTTTTTAATTGAAACTTTACAATGTTAACTTGTGCCTGTAACATCTTTCTTTTTTGTTACACAGTCACAGTGGCTATACAATGAATTACCCGTTATTTTTTCCATCATTTATATTTTTTCTTATAAAAAAACTTTGCATTTTGATGTGATTTCTTAACAAATAGCAAATCAATTACCGTATACATATAGGTACATTCAAATAGAGCTAATGAATGCGTTTATAATAAACAAATTAATATCAAAATACCACAAATCTCATGTCCTCATTTCCTACTGTTAAATTAATATGTCAAAGCAAAAACACACACAAATTATTCATGTGAAGATACTGTTGCATATTTAGAACATATGTAATTCCGTAAAAATGAGTATTCTATGCATATTGCATCAAACTGATGTATGACTTATGTGCATTGCTTATTACTACAATACATGATAATAATAACAATCATACAAAATGATCTAATAAAAATTATATAATTTTAACAAGTATCACAGAAATTTTTACCACATGTATTCAATATATTCCATGGCAAATGATAAAACAAATTCCACATCTGCTACTTAAGGAACTTGCATTTTTACGAATTTGTATTTGAATACAGATTTCTACATTTATCTGGATTGATCAATCTGGCTTTAAATCAATCTACCTGAAATTGAACGTTTAGGCTCTGTACATATTAATTTTTGCAAATGTATTTATGTTCATGTACCAGTAAAGTATAGCTTTGTTATATTATATAATGTTATTATTTGAGAAATGTGAAGTAAATAACATTTTTGCATATAATTGCGGTCAATATAATTGCCAATCATAACCCAAATGAATAACCAAATAACTGATAATTGATAATACAAGTACAAAAAAATCCACTAGGTTCATATTTACAAACTTACAATTTTATACTAATTGTCTAGTTGTCGTATTTTGTTTTGCACTTAGATTTGGAAGTCAAGGTCAAATCACATACAGGAAAATAATTCTCAATGTTTCGAACAATGTATATTCAATTATTTTTTTTTTATTTCTTAAAAAATAATTAAAAAGGACAAACAATGTAGTCCTGTTTATTTTATATACTGTTACTCTGTTTACACACTAAAAAAAGGCTTCAACTTTGCAACTTTAAAGGTGCAGACCAATGTAACACTGGAGGCACCTTTTAAAGTGCAACTTTGCACCTTTCAGACCTTTGAAGGTGCAAAGTTGTACCTTAAAAGCTGCACCCAGTGTGAAAGGTGCAAAGTTGCACCCGTAAATGTGCTCCCAGTGTGACATTGCTAAAGGTGCAAGTTGAACCTATATATTTTTCTTAGTGTGTACAGGCAAGTTTACTGTAAAGGTTAGCCACACCACGTGGGTACAATTAATGCTTTCATACACATTCAACGTTATGTCAGTCAACAAACTTGTTACGAATTCCAGCATTCTGTATCAAATATCATGATATACCTTTAGATGAAATATGCCCTGTCTCTCGTCCAAAATTGCGGTATAATTCTCGCTATCGACAATTATATTGCGTTCGACAATAGAGGGCGCTATCGTCAGTGTGCGCATGCGTAGTTTTCACGGTTGTTCAACTTGTGTACCGCAACAAATTTTAAACCAGTCAATATACGGGACTTTTCAATTTTCAACCCGTGTTAATGTATAGAAAACCGGAAGTTTGCGGGGGCCCAATTTCTCTTGGACAGCGCGCCCTCTCCTGCTAAATGCTGGTGAACGACGAATTGTCGATAGCGAGAATTGAGAAGCACTTCTACTTATTTTTAATGAAGGAAAGTAAGTGTCCGATTATTAATGTGATTTCAAACACATAAAGGTTTCCTTTAAACCAAAAAAAAATATCGCATTTTTGCAAATGCGTCACAGTTTTGCAGTGTCCCGTATTGCTGCCAAATAATGCTATTGCGTTCACGGAAGGTGGGATTTTTTTAATTTTTAGACATGACAATACTGTCAATCGAGCATAAAGAATGAATGTCAGAAACCATTTTTACGCTATAGCGATTCCTTACTCACTGTTCCTTTTGCGAAATAATTTACATAAATTTACATTTTACATAGTAGATGTTCATGCTATTACTGGTGCGTACACTAATCCACGAACAATATAAAAGATACAATAGGGGTTGGGAAGGTAAATGTAGTCATTACTTCAGCTTACTCTGATTGAAATTTTCACTTAATTTTAGAAAAGAGTGACTTTGGATTGTTTATGTGCTTTTTACTCATTTTAGACAGATATCAAAGATCCTTGATCCCCAAAATGAGTGAAAACCCCCACAAACGTTCGTTCCAAATACATTCTAAATGCAATACACACACTAAGAAAAATAGGCTCAACTTTGCACCTTTAAAGGTGCAGACCAATGTCACACTAGGAGCACCTTTAAAAGTGCAACCTTTCAGAAAGGTGCAAGGTTGCACCTTATGAAAGGTGCAAAGCTGCACCCGAAAGGTGCAAAGTTGCACCCGAAAGATGCGAAGTTTCACCCGAAACGTGCAAAGTTGCACCATAGAAATAAAAAAAGTATTCTTCTTTTTCTTGTAAACTGTGTGTTTTAGTGTGTGAGCCGCAATTTACGTTCATTTCAGTGCTATTTATAGTATTTATATGCACTTTATCAATTAACATTTAAAAATATTTAAAAACTCGTACAAATATGACCTTGCCGGGGCTCGAACCTGCGACTTTCCGCATGTTAGACGGACGCTCTACCCACTTGGGCGACACGCTGGCCGTGAAGGTGTGTATTTTCACATAATTATATAGTGTTGAAGCCGAAGGTGCATTATTTTCATCCCTCAAGGTGCAAACTTTGGACCTATAGGCCGTTTTCGTAATATATTCAAATTCCATTCATACCTTTTAAACACAGGTTGTTTTTGACAACCTGAAAGCTTATCTGAGCTTGTCCGACATAAAAAAATAATATAATGTATGCATACCTGCCAACCAGTACGATTTTTTCCAGGGTAGTTCTGGTCTTATTACAGTTATTAGGCGGTACGGTAAACAATAAAAAGGTTACATAATGAAAAAAAAATGAAATTAGAGTTCGAGTGAGAAAAATATTTGAAACAGCTAAACAAAGGTTTTCTTATGAGAAAAACATGAATAAAACATACCTTTTGTTCCGTCACTCACCAGTGAATGTAAACACGTCATTTCCATTACAATTTGGGCATTTTATTAAAATCATTGTAGTAACCAAGGAATTTAGTTTCATTTATCTTGGTCATTCATATTCTAATCTTATCATAATCAACGTTTTTGTTGTTGCAGGCACCGCCTAGTAACTGTAATGAGAACAGAACTGCCCTGGAAAAATCGTACTGGTTGGCAGGTATGTGTATGCATTGTATTTTCCGTATTGAAATTGGTATTCATAGAAACAGATGGTAGAAATAGCTCACACCAGGCTTCAGAAAGAGAAAACATCCATACACTGTAAAAAATTACCGTATTTTTTACGGGGAAATTACGGGGAACCGTAAAAATAATTACGGCCATTTTACTGTAATTTTTACGGTTTACGGTAAAAACCTATGGTTTGACGGTAGAAAACCGGTAAAAAAAACGATAAACCGTAAAAATAATGGCGAAATTCCTTGCAGCGAGTTGCCAGCCATTTCCCGTAAAAGTTTTTTTTACGGGGAATGGCTGGCAACTCGCTGCAAGGAATTTTTACGGTTTACCGTAACTTTTACCAGTCAGTTTCCACCGTAAAACCTTCGGTTTTTACGGTAAACCGTCAAAAATTACTGTAAAATAACCGTAATTATTTTTACGGTTCCCCGTAAAAATACGGGCATTTTTTACAGTGTAAATTTGCATAAATGTGCACCTAAAAGGTGCAAACTTGCAAACATAAGGGAGTGGGGCGAGCGCTCAGCCATGAAAGGTGCAGAATTGCTCGAATACCGAGGTAGAAATTGCTCTGCACCTATTTTCGCAAAGTTGCACGTTGTGCGCACCATCATTTTTTTAGTGTGTAGGTGGACATTTCTACTTTTTTCTTGAGAGAGTATTGATTTTTTTTTTCAATTTGTATAGAATTTTATATTATTCCCTTCAATATACAGTAAATCTTCCAAAAACATACAAAAGGAAAATCAACTATATCTCACAACAATGGCCAAAATAGGTGAAAATGATGTTTGTTTTATTATAGCATATACATCCCAAATTCATTGATTCACATAATTATCCAGAACTTCCTTATCATATCGTATTATGTCTTTCGGTCACCTACCTCTTAATGATGAACTGGTTGATGGTGGAAAATCTTTCATCATATTTCCAATTTCATTGATTTCCAGATGAAAGCATATTACATTTGCATACAATGCTGGAGTAGTTTACTTCAAATGTAATGAATAGTTTTAGGAATGGCAGTTTAAACAGATGATTTTCCATCTTGAGCCCCACCAATGTACAATTCACAACTAACATCGTCCCACACATAGATTTCTGTGTTACGGGTACTTTGTCAGCATGTTGATTTGTAAAAGGTTTTGTAAAAAATTAAGAGTTTTGTTGTTTTCAAGTACTCTCTTTTGTACTAGAGTGACATTTTCAAGTAGTTTACTTCAAATGTAATAAATAGTTGTAGGAATGGCAGTTTAAACAGATGATTTTCCATCTTGAGCCTCACCAATGTACAATTCACAACTAACATCGTCCCACACATAGATTTCTGTGTTACAGGTACTTTGTCAGCATGCTGATTTGTAAAAGGTTTTGTAAAAAATTAAGAGTTTTGTTGTTTTCAACTACTTTTTTTTGTACTAGAGTGACATTTTCAAAATACCATCTATTCATACATGTAGATGGTTTGAAAACCAGTTTATATTGAAAGTATGTTCTTCTTCAAGCACTCAACTCCGTGCAATGTGCAATAGCACAAGCTTGTGAACCTGTTACGTTATCATAAGCATGTGTGTATGGCAGCACTCGGGTCGGTTCTGAACTGTTGTTTGGACACCTCCTGCATGACAGGTTCATCGACCACATTTCCTCCTCCACTGTGCATGCGACGCCAGGTGGTTTTGGGTCCGTCCACACCACGCTGCAACCTGTAAATCAGGAGCTTCTACTTTGTGCATCTGGAGCTACCACGATATCACCTTCATGCTGTTGTGCTTCGGTCCCATCATTTTCATTCATTTGCAAACCCAGCGCTTGTACGTTTCCTTCCTCCTCACCTTTCTTATTCACGTTGTCGTACTGCGCGCTGCGATTGAACTAGACTGCCTTTCTCTTGGTTGTGTGTCGACCTCTGCAACTTGTAATTCGGCGTCTGCCACTTCAGGCATGTGCAAGTCTAGAGCTGCCACGTTGTCACCTTCTTCTTGTTGTGCTTCAGGCTCTGCAACTTCAGGCATTTGCATAACTTGACCCTGTTGGGGTTTCTGTTTTTTTCTCTTCTCAATAAAAGCCAACAACGTATACAAAAACGGGTTGATCGACGAGTTAACGGGAAGTATAAACACAACAACCCAGGCATACAGAGTCACTGGAAACTCAACAGATCCTGCCTGTGACAGTATGCCCATGATAATTACAGGCATCCAACAACAAAAATCAGTTCCAACGATTAACCCCATTTTAGCTGCTAGTTTTACTTCTTGTTTTTGTCTTGCATTGTTTCTGGCAGCAACTGCTTTCCCCGAACTCCTGAACTTCACGTAAATAGCGACATACAACACAGTGATCAGAATCAACAACAGGAAATTGATTCCTAAAAACAAAATGATAGAGTAGAGCCAGGAAGATCCCGCCGTCTGATATTCTCTATTTGTATGATATACATCTTTAAGGAAAATACTGTCCGGCTTTTGGACACGCAGCGGTAAAGAAATACATTGGTGCGATAGACCATATAAACCTGAAACCTGAAACTGAACATTAATCGGATACATCTCCTTTGAAACTCAAAATGAAGGACACGGCCCATACAACAGCTGTTGTTACTCGTGCAGATCGCAATGTAAACCGCCATTTCCCGAATGGAAAAACGATACATAAAAATCGATCGACGGTGATTACGGTTAGAAACAGAACCGAACTCTCGCTGGATAGGACAGACAGAAATCCAGCAAACCTACACAAACTCGATTCAAGCCAAGACGGAGCATACCAAAAGTACTGCTGACCAAAATGAATGTCGGCAGACGCAATGATTATCAAATAAATTCCCATGAAGAAGTCTGCAACCGCGAGATTCAAAATAAGAATTTTTTGGACATCACCACGGCGTTTTGGTTTCTCCCGACAGCGATAAACTATAACCAAACTGTTACCTATTAGGGCAAGGCCTGCAAGTAACCATACCGCTACTCGAAGAGTCGTGTCTGGCATGAGCGGTGAACAAGTGTCCAGAA
>JZLH01S0146212.1:8531-25192 GCA_001188425.1 Eucidaris tribuloides | reverse complement strand
TTCGTACAACATCTATGGTGATCCGCGTTTACGCGGATCACCAATAAAAATCTGCCACAAAAAAGAAGGTATATTTTATCGTTTCTGTCGTTTCCTTAATTTTGAATATGGTCTGAATTTGAACAAATCTAATTTAGTTTATCAAAGAATTTAATAAAATGTAACTTAGAAGTTATATGCACCCCACTAAGGAAAAAAAATCAACTTAGACTCAGAAGAGATCTAAATCTACTTACTTTTTACTGTCCATCAATATGCCAGACAGTGAGGTAGGCACGTTGTAGAGCTGCAACTGGTCTTCTTAGGCTCAGCTCTGTCCATGGCCAGACGGTGTCCCGCAGCCCAGGTTTGATTTAGGTCCCTCAGATAAAACACAAAGAATGGAAATGCACCATGAAATAAGCCTTCAATTTTGACATTTTTGTCATTTTTCACTTAACGTCACATGCCAGCGATACGAAAAGCGGTTCGCGAACCATTAAATGGTTGTGCGAAGTTAGCGATCAACGTTTCATGGTTGACACTGTGGAATATTGTTCATCGCGGCAATCGTTGCATTCAGCAGGCTAGGCCTGCTTGCACTAAACTTTATGCATCGAGTGCACATTTTTGTGATGCGCATCGCTGGTCGTTTACGTTAGATGAAATTTGCCGTGAAATTGAAAGCCTGTTGTGAAACAGCCAAGTCAAGATGAAAATATTGCAATGGCAAATTTTGGTAACATTAATCATATTTGTGACGAAGCACCTGTCCCACATAAAACTCAAAAAATCTAAAGCAGAAAGAGCAATCTAACTAATGTACGTGCACCGGGACGTGCACATACCGGTACACTGTAAAAAATTTGTTTAGTTTCTAAACACCTAACTAAACACTTTTCTGTGACAGATTTAAAACACTGCGACGCGTTTATATATTGTACGCGTTTAAGAGCTAAACACATGCTGTGTTTATGTTCATCACGCCCAAGGTGTTTATCGAAAAAACATGTTTACTTTTTAAATGTTTGTAATGTTTAAAAATAACATATCTATACTGTATATAGACTAAACACCAAATGTTTACTCCGTAATCACACACATTGTTTAAATACTAAACACCTCAAAGTCACATAAAACACCCACTATGTTTAAGATCTAAACATTGAACAAAAAGTAAATATGACACACTGTTTAATTTGTAAATACTGAGACACGTTTATTCGCTGTGACAGATTAAAAACACTGCGACGCGTTTATTTGTCATTTCTGTGTTTATTTTCAGAACATGTGTTTAATTTTCATAAATAAATTCAAAGATGTATACATGTAAACATGTGACATGTTTACATGTCATACATGTTAATTTCCAAGTATTTAACTAATGTGTTTAACCACTTTTGCAGGACTTAAGATAAACATATAACATGTTTATAAAATTTACAGATGTACAAGATCAAAACACCTACATGTACTGTACCATGGAAAACCTGTTGCCATGACTTCAAACCTAAAGAATTCTCTGTTTGCTTTGTACCTAAAATCTGACAAATGTGACTTTTCTCAGTATATCAAAAGGAATGCTATTAATCTTTATGATATAGAATGAGTAGAAACTAATAAATACATAGTACATAGTAATCAGATGTCTGAAAAATGACTTATTATAGAAACAAGTTAACGTTAACTATAGATGAGATGATCATGGGATTGCCGATTTTATCACATTTGCCAGCATTGAGATACTGACTTATTTTTAAATCTGTTGAAAAAGGCTAAGTCTTCCTTTGAAAATTATGTTAAGTGTACATGTATCAGATGAAAGAGCAAATATTTCTATCATTTTATAAACCCACTTTTGTCACTTAAACCCATATGCATAGCTGCCAACATGTCTGTGAATACAATTTACTAGTCATTCTTATGGAAATTAATAATAGCAAGTTGTTTTCATAGAAGCACATTTATAACAATTTCCTAATATGCAGAATTTTACAAGTCCAAAACAGTAGTCATATGCTGAAATTACGAATTAATTACGAAATTTTACCAATAGTTGGCAGCTATGCATATATGACTTTCAAGCAAATTAATGTTCACAGCGAAATAAATCACATAATCTTTAATTGGCAACAAATTTTTAAAACAGAAATTGGTATTTTGTGCTCAAATTGGAAACATTTATGACAAAATGATAATGCTGATTCTCAAACACTTCAGGTTACACGATTATCACTTAATATTGGAGTCATATTCAGGAGATGAAACGTTTGGAGTTGGCAATTTAATGAGTACAACATTGATTGGTGTTGCACTGTAATAATGCATGTATTTCGACCTTGATGGGGTTTAGCATAATAATAAAACCTGTGACAAACTTATGTCACACAGGTGTATCCCAACATTGTAAAACAACCAATAAATGAAAGAGTACCCTTTACAGAAAAGTTACCACGTAAAAATGTAATTAGGACATAATAAAAATGTGCAAAATTCTCATCAAATTTCAATATGTAACACCTGTTCAACACTTGCGGAATTAACCAATAAACAATACATGTATCAACTTTCAGTGACTGTGAAAATACTTGACACTGTTTTTTTCAGATTTCCCAAAGTTTCATAAGATATAAATATATGCGAATTTATCATCAATTTTCAATATGAAACACCTTTTTAACATTTCTGGAATTTACAATGTACAAATAATCAACTGTGAAAATACTTGAAACCGTATTACAGAAGATTTCCTAAATTTAGCGCTTTATGACATACTCTATATGCGAAATTATCATTGCGTTTTTAAACGTTCAACACCTGTTCAACAGGAAAATTCCACCCTAAGTGAATTTAAAAATAAGCAAAATTATCATTACAGTTTAAACATTTAAACACCAGTTCAACAATTCCATAATGTAAAATGTATCAATAGCGAAATACTTGACATTAATTATGCAGAATTACATATTAAACATTCAACATACAACACCTGAAGGAATTCCACCCTAGGTGGAAATCATCTTGCTATTAAGAATTTTTAATACTCAATAACATACAAATTTAAACTAGACAAGTTCAGGCCTAAACATATTTCCCTGCCTTCTATCGTATCCCCCATTGCTATTGAAAAAAAAAACCAAGAATATCACTGAAGGTGATTAATACCCCCCCCCATGTGTTGCCGAATTTCCATGACACAGCTCGAAAAATGTGGAAGTATTCGATTTGCAAGATTACAACAAACCGACTGCTCGACCTTACGCTGATTCCTATACACCTCCAAACTTCGTTTGCGCGGAATTACAAAAAAAAAATAGAGCTTCATTATCAGTAGTCTCATTGTTGCATCAATGTTGCAAATATAGCCACTTAGATTCCAAAACAAAGATGCACACATGAAACAGGGCGTAGGCTGGGGGGGGGTGCACTGGTGCACGTGCACCCCCCCCCCGCAGAGCCATAGAGTTCCGCTCTAATACAAAAAAAAAAAATTTGCACACCTTTTCTGGCTTTCAACGCCTGATTTTCTCAACTTAAGTTCCACCTCCTAAGATGTGCACCTCCCCATACACTTTAGTTCCACCTCACCAAGCTGTGCACCTCCCATGCCCAAACCAGCCTACGCCCTTAATGAACTGTTTCCAACATTTTAAAAATGTTAGCCATTTGTAACCCAAAGTGAGTAATAAGAAATGAGTCATTAACACTTGCCAATAAGCCCAGAAAACCTTCAGCAAACCATTTGTCAGAAATCTTTGTTTAAGGCCCTGTCACAAATAGAGCCAACGTATGCCAAACAATGAATTCAACAATATACCTGTACATGTATAATTATGTAATGGGCAATATATTGTGCATTTCATTTGGCAAAGTTCCACATAGGTTGGAGTATGCGGACGAACGGCGGACGAATAAGAAACGTGCACCTAGCGTGCGAAACGTTTAAATGCTTTATTTCCATTTCATATTTTGAGCATCATTTTCACCATTGTCGTCAACCTCCACATCACAGTCATGTTCTTCTCTTTTGACATCATCATGTCTCAATATGCGTTTGAGTGGAAGCGCCGGATGTGTTTCAAGGGGAAAAAGTCTAACAACATCGTTCCTGTCCACATGAGAATTTATCTGATTCCAGCTGCTGCCGCGGGATTCCAGCCATCCGTTAAGTTAATACTCAGTAGATGATCCAAAAGTTTTGGCAAGTGACGATATCACTGCATTTGAACTTAAAGACGCATCGCATCCTCTTCAAAAACTATGATGTCCATCCAGTCCCGTAAATGGTCAGGCATTGCCACCATAGAGTATCTGGTAAAGTAGAAAGGTAGGAATTTATGGAAATAATACTGTGCACAATCCCGTACTCGATACAAAACTGAATAACAAATATGGCGAATTATTGCTCGAAGCAGTTACATTTTAACCGCATTGGCAAAGGTAAAGGAGAATCCGTGTTTACAACACTCTTCGACAAGTGGAAGAAGCAATGTTGGATTTCTGGAGAATGAGACAAAAAAGTCTGAGTTCCGTGTACCTATCCCCCAAAAATACAAAAAGAGATGTTGTGACTAATGTTTTCAACATAATTTCGACCTCAGGCATGCAGAAGTCTTGTGTAAATATAGCTCCAGATAGAAATATCACTAGAGTCTAGATCTAGATCATGATCTATATGAGCAAAGAGGCATTTCGGTGATTTCGAATGAACAAATAAATCAGCATAATTAAAACAATGAATTTCCAAATTCTATGTGGAAACCCTATGAAGCACTACCACTATCAATTATAAACTCCTCAAAAAAAGTTTGGAAATCTGACTTTGATGGAGTATTTCTCCCTTCTTATAGTAGCAATTAAGACATGCTTGGTACCAGCAGAAAGGTTATTCAATTTTCTTTAAAATAATACCCTACTTGTTATGATTATTTCAGCAGGGAAAAGGCAGTATTTAAAAATGTGGGATAAAGTGTAAATTGAAAAGCTGCAAAATGAACGGTGCTCGTGAAGAGTCCATAGGAACGTGTTGTTTTGTCTGGAGTTATGTCTTTTGTTTTCAACTGGTCAGGCATGAATGTCAGTTTCAAAAGGAGCCCCTACCACTTCATTTGTTTATGATTTTAAGACCGAATAGTTTGAGATCTGTTTTTAAAAGCTCATACATGTTTTTTCTTCCTTTTTTCGTTTGTTTCTTTGGTTGCTTCCATGTGCACATGTTTGTTTGAATCCATGATAGTGTTAGTGTTACAATGCACAATGACCAACAGACATTGGAAAACTCACTCATCAACAGGGAAATAAGAAATTAGGCGATTTACCGAACTTAGGCCATTTTGCGAAGCCTTTACTCTCGGAGTCATGTGAATTTGTAGTGGCAGGAGCTCCTTTTGGAAATTGACATTCATGGCTGACCAGCTGAGAACAAAAGATATAACTCCATACAAAAGAACATGTTCTGTATTGACACTTTATGACCACCGGCCATTTTGCAGCTTTTCAATTTACACTTTATCCCACATTTTTAAATACTGCCTTTCCCCCTATGAAATAATCATAACGAATAGGGTATCATTTTAAAGAAAATTAAATAATCGTTCTGATTGTACCAAGCATGGATTGATTACTGCTACCAAATGAGAGAAATAATCCATGAAACTCAGATTTCCAAACTTTTTTTGAGGAGTTTATGTACATATTAAAATCAAATCTAGCTGCCCTGAAATAAAAAAAAAGTGTTTTGTCGTTCCTTGATTTTGAATAAATTTGCACTGATCAAACTTAGATGTAGACTACTATCAGAGAAGTTTAATATAATGTAACGTTAGATTTTAGAAGTTCTAAGCAAATGAATTTCCAAATTCGATGTGAAACCCCCATGGAACACTACCAATTATATAAAAAAAGAATCAAATCTAGCTGCCCTGAAATAAAAAAAAAGATTAGTGTTTTTGTCATTCCTTGATTTTGAATAAATTTGCACTGATCAAACCTAGATCTAGATCTACACTACTAGTAATTAATCAGGGAAGTTTTATAGAATGTAACGTTAGAAGTTCTATGCACCTCGCTCATGAAAAAAAAAAAATTAGACTTAGAATAGATATAACTTAGTTATCTAACGTTACTTACTGTCCATCAATTCTGCCAGAGGAGGTAATCACGTCGTACTGGGGCATCAGCAAAAGATCTCTTCACTCTGTCCATGGCCCAGGTAATCACGTCGTACTGGGGCATCAGCAAAATATCTCTTCACTCTGTCCATGGCCCAGGCACCAGGAATAATCCAGGTCCTTCACTGTCACTAAGCCTCACATAAATAAAAGACACGTCAAGGAAAATTAGGCCTTATTTAATTGTGACATTTGTGTCATTTCTCATAGAATCGAAGTTATAATATGACGTTACATACCAGCGATGCGAAAGCGGCTCGCGAACCCATGGCTGTGAACGAAGTTAGCGATCAACGTTTCATGACATGGAATATCACTAGGATATTGTTCATCGAATGAGTGCGCATTTTTGCGCTGCTTGCGCACCGCTGGTCGTTTGCGTCAGTGCAGAGTGCAGACTACAATTCGTTACTACACTCTATCTAACGTTATATTTCATGAAATTTGCCGTTAAAATGTACACCCAAATCAAGATAGTCTAGAAATATTGCAATGCCAATTTTTCTTTTTAACATTTATAGGCCTTTTAATATTTTTTTTGCGATTCTATAGGCCCTGAAGTTTTGTACTGTACTTTTGTAGGCCGGGGTTGACGCTTCGTTACGACGACTACGTTAGAATAGATCTTACTTACGTACCGGGCTCACGTAGAACTGTTACCGAGGGTCTTAAAGTTTACAACACAATTTACAAACCTGTAATTTACCTAACTAACAATAAGACCCACAATAACATTAACAGTGTGTAAAAGTCACCTTTGGAATAACGCTTGGAGTTCCTCTCTCGCTGCATCCAATAGTTTGCAACCGAAATGTTTTAACATCAGACGAAGATGAACTCCATGATGGCGTCGGTGATTTTTAGATGATTCACGTGCGCGTGTACAAAGCGCATGACATATGGTTGCAGCATGCATTGTGCGCACGCTGTTAGCGCTGTGATCGCGCGTTTTAGGGCCTTGGAATGAAAATCTGGAAACCCGTCAGCCTGCGTAGCCAGGTGTTTAGATGTCTAACAAAGTGTTTAGATGTTCAACATTGCGTGATATCGGCAAGACATAGCCTACAGCGTAAAAATAAATACTCCTAGCTAAACACTAATAGAACTCGCAATCAAGTTCACACTTGCTCTAAACACCAGGTGTTTAGATGACTAACAAAGTGTTTAGATGTTCCACTTTGTGTGATATGAGCGAAACATACAGCGTATCCAACATAAACACTCCTAGCTAAACACTTGTCACGTACTAAACACCAGGTGTTTAGATGTCTAACTAAGTGTTTACATGTTCAACATTGCGTAATATGGGCAAGACATACAGGGTGACCAAAATAAACACTCCTAGCTAAACACTTGTAAAACTTGCAAGAGTTAACACGTGCTAAACATTCCAGGTGTTCAGATGTCTAGCAAAGTGTTTAGATTTTCAACAATGTGTTTATTTTATAAACATGTCACATGTCGCATTTTTTACAGTGTAGCTCGTCTTACAGTGTAGGCTGGGCAGTTGTCGTTGATGCTTCGTTACGTACAGTAGGCTAACATTACTTACACATCTGCCAGGCCCAATACGTTAGACTTAAGTTCACAACACAGTTTATATAGTTTATCTAGACCCTCATAGTAACAGTTAGTAAAACTTACCTTTTAAATAATTAACGCTAAGAGTTACTCTCTCGCTGCATCCGGCAATGGTTTGCAGCCGAAATGTTTTAACAATAGACGACGATAAACTCAGCGGCATGATGGCGGCAGTGACTTGAGTTTACTTTCAATCACGTATCAGATGCATGATTTACACGCGCGCACGCGTGTAAGTGCATGACACATATTGGCAAAAAGCGGTATCTATAACACACACCGAGCCGTGTTCAGAGCTAAGACATGCTAAAACTTGGCTAAAGGATGTATGTAGCACATACACCCCTTTTGCCTTGAACTAGTCTCAAACTTTCGCGTCAACAATTTGCGGGGAAAGACGTATGTTACAGATACATCCTTTTGCCATAAATTGGTCTTTGACTTTCGCGGCGCGCAATAAGACGTATGTTGCAGATACACCCTTTTGCCATATTTCGCAAAGCTGGCTGCGCTCAGTCATTTTGTTGGCAGAAGGTGTATCTAGCAGATACATCTTTTTACCGAAAAACATTGAGCTCTGCTGCGGCTGGCTTGGGGTGTATCTATAAGATACACCCTTTTGCCATGAAATGACAGGATGTTTTTGAAAAAAGTGCTGTAGATGGCCCCTGCTATCTCAAAAAGGAGACGTCCTGCAATTACCAGACCTAGATAAATGAAAAGAGCGCCCTCTAACCCCCCCCCCATGCAAAAACCTGAAAAGGTCAAAATTTGCAGATACACCCTTTTGCCATGTGACGGCCGCGCACCCCTAACGTCCCCGGTTACTGGTGAAATATCATACACATACACACGGAGTTTTTTTATACTGTCCCCGTTTGGCTGCAGTTACACGTATAGGTGTGTGTGTGTGTGTGTGTGTGTGTGTGTGTGTGTGTGTGTGTGTGTGTGTGTGTGTGTTTATTACACTTTTTTGCCTTTGCCTGGTCTTCGTTGGACGTGTTCATTGCAGCCGCGCCAACTGGCCGTCCCGGCCTGCATGCAGCAGCATGCATAACGTTACAGTGTACATTCGCATATCACACGCAGTAACGCACACGTCCAGACCGCACTGACAAATTCATGAGCAAGCACTCGCTCAAGTAAAAACTAATTATTGAAAAAAAATGTGAATCAAATAGCTACTAAGAACCATAAAATTTGCCAAAATATCATCACAACTATAAACTATACGACATAAGAATCAGAATCAAAGTAAATACAGCACTTGCCCTCGAATTTTTTTTTTGAGTAGCTGTAGAATCATGAGTGAATTCTTTTTTTTTTACAATGAGACTCTGGAAAAAGAAAGTCATGTTCATGGTATTTTGGCCGCATTCATAAATTTTTTTGTCAGCAGTTTCCGATATCAACTTACAGGGGGCCTATTTTTAGCCTTATATTGAGTATATACCCTTATTAACTGGGGGGGGGGCAAATTAACCCCTCCCCCTCGATGAATTTCGCGACCATTCCGCCGCGCAATTTTTTATGACCACGTTACTTGCTTACTTTTTATTTTCAAGTCTTGTGCATCTTTCGCGAACATTTTCGCGAAAACCGGACATTCCATTACGACTCTGCGTGACTTTCTACACATTCATGTCAGCCCAAAAATTCTCAAAAACGTGATTTCGTGTACAAATCAATGCAAGTCGTGTTTTTAGATAAAAACCATAAATGTATTAATATTTTTGCTATTACTTATTCAAATTGATTAATTTTATGTTGGTCAGGGTCGCATCAGTGTCACCGACAAATTTTCTTGAAAAAACAAAAAAGCAAAACGTCGAAAAAACAAAGAAATGCATAAGCGATTCACAAAACAATAAGATACATAACAAGTAAAGGGGAATTTTCCTCAGACATCAACATGGATTCAATCAATGAAAGAAATGTGAAGAAAATCAACGGTGAAAGTTTGAGCAAATTTGAATTTTCCATTCTTTTATGATTATTTAAAGGCAGGGGATCTCTTTTGCATGCCCAAAAATTAACATTGTGTAAATACGATGGAATTTAGAAGAAAATGCCATCTGGGAACATTTAGCAAAATATAGGAGCTAGAAACTCAGTTTTAGTGGAATCATAGTGACCGTTACACTCTGATTTGATTTTTTTTCTCGTGAGAAAGAAATTCCTACCATAGAACGTACACTAAACGGCTATTGTTTCACTTTCGCATTTTTCAAATTCTAGGTAAAAACTGCCCCACAGATTTCACAGACATGCCCTTCATCATAGTCTAAGGGCATGGATTATCTTTTCCTGGTCTGCGAGGATGTTTGCAAATGAGATCCACTACCTTCAAAGTTTGATTAAATCCCCACCCTCTGTTGGTCATTCTGCAAGAGTTGTGATGTCACATTAAAACAAGTATTCCATTGAAACTGTACACAAATTTCAAAAACTTTTATTTCTCATCAAAACATAAACTCTCTTGGTACTGGTTACTCATGTATGTTAGAAATAAAACCTTTTTTTCTTACCATTATGAAGGGACGTGGTCAAGTGCTTTATTGCTCTCTGAGAATTGTGAAATTTTATGAAATATTGCATTGAACCAATTCAACAGTTGTTCTAATGTGTCATCACAACCTTTGCAGAATGACCAACAAAAGGGTGTCCTGCTTGAAGAGATATCAAACTTTGGAAAATCATTCTGAAAGACTATGATGCGTAGATAACATTCAGGCGACGATTTTTATGCCAAATTGTTGTGACGTCATCTATGACGGCACAAAGAAAAACGTATTTCGCGAATATCTCATGACTGGCGTCGAGTAAGAAAAACAAACTTGGTGCACAGTAATTTCATGTCAAAGGTCATCATTCGTGCTAATAATAAAACAATAAAAAGTACGGGTCACCGTTAATTCTGAAGAGTTATGAGTGATTTAGAAATGCCGCCATTCACTTCGCGCGCATACGCGCGCATTTCAGTTTTTTAGCCTTGTAAGCAATATTTTGGGTCCAGGTGCTCGGATGTTGCGGCACAAATTGTCGTCGCGTCACAAATTGTCGCCGGCGACAATTTGTGACGATTTGTGAAAAACCTGACGGCACAAATTGTCGCCACCAGCACAGATTGTCGCCGGCGACAATTTGTGCCCGGAGTTGACGGCACAAATTGTCGCCATCCATGATCAAATCACATTTAATTGTTTGTGGGTATGTGGGTGTATGTCACGACGTGTTTGTGTGTTTGTAGGTGTATGTGTGTGTCTGTTTGTGTGTCTATATGTGTCTGTATGTTTTTGTGGGTATGTATGTGTGTGTCTGTATATCTGTTTCTGTGCCTGTCGGTGTCTGTGTGTCTGTATATGTGTCTGTGTGTGTCTATTTTTGTCTGTATGTTTGTTAGTTTGTGTCTGTATCTGTGCGTCTGTATGTGTCTGTTTATGTGCCTATTTGTGTCTGTATGTTTGTCTGTATTTGTCTGTGTGTCTGTTTGCATGTGTCTGTGTGTGTATATTTGGGTCTGTATGTTTGTCTGTGTGTGTCTGTGTGTCTGTATGTCTGTATGTGTTTGTGTGTCTGTGCGTCTGTATGTCTGTATGT
The DNA here is from genome assembly GCA_001188425.1 of Eucidaris tribuloides. Lineage (NCBI taxonomy): Eukaryota > Metazoa > Echinodermata > Echinoidea > Cidaroida > Cidaridae > Eucidaris > Eucidaris tribuloides. Next base: position 13,862 of record JZLH01S0146212.1, on the reverse strand, counting down.
GTCTTTTTTGGTGTGTTTGAGTGTGTGTCTGTTTAAGTGTATGTGTGTTTGTTTGTGTGTCTGTATGTGTCTGTGTGTATGTGTGTATCTCTTTTGTCTGCGTGTTTGTATGTGTCCGTGTTTATCTATTGGTCTGTATGTGGCTGCGTGTGTCTGTCTGTATATGTCTGTTTGTGTGGCTGTATGTGTCTGTGTGTCTGTCTATGTGTCTGTTTGTGTGGCTGTATGTGTCTGTGTGTCTGCCTATGTGTCTGTTTGTGTGTCTATTTGTGTCCGTATGTTTGTCGGTATGTGTCTGTGACTGTGTATGTATCTGTGTATCTATTTGTGCGTCTATTTGTGTCTGTATGTGTGTCTGTGTGTGTCTGTGTGTCTATAATATATGTCTGTATGTTCTTCTGTGTGTGTTGGTGTGTGTATGTGTCTGTTTGTGTCTCTGTATGTGTATGTGTATCTGTCTGTATGTTTCTGTGTGTGTTTATGTGTCTGTATGTTTGTCTGTATGTGTCTAAGTGTCTGTCTGTATATGTCTGTTTTGGTGTGTTTGAGTTTGTGTCGGTTTGTGTGTTTGTCTATGTGTGTCTGTCTGTTTGTCTGTATGTTTCTGCCCTCATGCAATTGCGTTTCGAATTTACAATCGTTTGTTTGTTTGTTTGGTTTTAATTATGCGTTCAAACAAATCCAAATACAAATTTCGAAAAGAACAAACAATGATAAATACAAACGATATGCTTTGAACAAACACGCAATTAGACACACTTACAAACACACAGACCCACAAACACGCACGTACATACAGACAGACAGACACATACGGACACACATACACACACAGACAAACACAAACACACAGACATACAAACAGACACACATAAACATACAGAGACACAAACACACATTCATACACACAGACACACAGACAAACACACAAACAAACATACACTTTCAGACACTTAGGCACATACATTCAAAGAGACGCATACACACACATACACACACAAAGACATACATATCAACGCATACCCACAACCACACACTACGAACTAAAGACACACAGAGACAAACACGCAGACAAACGGATGCATACACATATACAAACACACATACACATAAAGACCAGACACATACAGACACATAGACACACACAGACGCATACAGACACATAAAGACATATAAAGACGCACAGACACATACAATGACACAAACAGAGACATTCATACACACAAACACAAAGACAAACACACACACACACACTCACACACACCCACACAAACACAGAGACACCTTCACGCAATTTGACACACCTACAAACACACAGACCCACAAACACGCGCATACAGACAGACACACACAGACACATCGACACACAGAGAGACACACAGACACACAGACTCACACACAGACAACACACAGACACATACACACACAAACAGAATAGATACATAGACACACAAACAGACACTTACAGACAAAGAGAAACATACAGACACACAAACACAGACAAACACACAGACACACACAAACACGCAGACATACAAACAGACACACAGACACATACAGACAAACACACAACACACAGAACACATACAGATTACAGACGCAAAAAGACACATAGACACACACAGACACATACAGACGGACAGACACATGCAGACACAAATAGACACATTCATACACACAGACACACAGACACACAAACACACACACACAGACATACAACATACACACACAACCACACAGGCACATACATAGACGCATACATACACACATAGAAACACCCACACTGACATACAGACACAAACATACACACAATTAGACACAAACAAACATACAGACACACGAACACATAGACAAACACACAGACACACATAGACAACATACATATACAGACTAGACACATGCTGACATAGACACACTCACATAGAGACACTCGAACAGATTCATTCAGACACACACAAACACACAGACATACATACAGACACACAGGCAGATACAAACACACAACACACAGACACCCAAGCAGACAACAGACACACACAGAGTAGACACATCAGACACATATACACGCAGACACATACAAATGTAAAGACACATATGAACACACGAACAGACACATTCAGACACAGACAAACACACAGACAAAGACAGAGACGCACACACAAAAACACACAGACAGAAAAACAAACAGACACATAGACTCACACAAAGACAAACACAGACAAATACAGACACACAGTTACACACAGACATATACAGCCACTGACAAATAAAGACACACAAACAGACACATACACACGTAGACACACTGACACAAGCAGACACACAATCAAACACACAAGCAAACACTGACATTGATACACAGATACACACACGAACAGACATACAGACAGACAATCACATTTTAATGAGTGGCGACAATTTGTGACGGTGGCGACAATCTGTGCCGCTAGGTTTTTTTTCATGGCACAAATTGTCGCCAGTGGGGCAAAAAATAAGGATCAGCAAGAGCGTCACAGATTGTCGCCGGCGACAATTTGTGACACGGCGACAATTTGTGCCGCAACATCGGAGAAGGGTTCATATTAATGGGGAATTCAGCCAGACATCCAAAACCAATCGAAAAAAACGACGGTATTCACTCAGAAAAGGGGTGCGCGCACCAAAATGCTCCAAATGACCTGAAACGTATTGATCTGTCAATAAAAAGTGATTTGGAGCATTTTTGCAATTTACGCGTCCGTTGTGACGCGCACGCGCAAGATTTATGGTCCAAAAGTTGACCCTTGACCTTAATTTGACCTTTGCCTAATTTGGTTGCTTTAGTGGACTGCCGAGTTGAGATATCGCAAATGTAGGTTAAGTCTAACTTTTGGCTTATTTCGTCATAAATGACGTCACAGATGTACTATGACATTGACAAGATTACCATGCTGAGGTATTGACATGAGACATAACTATGCTAAGTTTGAAGACTGTCACTGTTATCGTTGGCGAGATATTGTGGCCACAAGAAATGACCAGAAAGAAACACAAACTAGATTTTAATTCGTCACTGAGACGAATTGGTGATCCGAGTATTCGCTCCGATCAGTAGACCTCAAGAGATTGTGACAGTCTATATGGCGTATCATAACTTGTTTGAAGCTGCCCCTTTTCACCTTAACTTCTCTGTCAAAAATTACTTAATATTTCGGAGTGCGCGTACTCGTCCGTCGTGACTCCCGCATGCATATGATGAGCACCAGTGATGACCTTTGACCTGAAGTTACTGTGTACCAACTTTAGTTATCACACTCTACTCCAGTCATGAGATATGCACAAAACACGATTTTTCTATGTGACGTCATAGATGACGTCAGAAGAATTTGTCATAGAAAGTGATATCTGAAACTTTATCTACGCATCATAGGCTATCAGAATAAGCAATAAAATATAGGGGTCACCGTTAATTCTAGAGAGTTATCAGCGATTTAAAAATGCCCATCTTTCACTACGTGCGCAATGCGCGCGCATTTATATAAGCAATATTTTGGGTCCTGATGGTCGGGAATGGGGTGCTCGCGAAAAAAACGCGCGCACTAAAATGCTCCAAATGACCTGAAACACATAGGCCTGCTACCGTTAATAAGAAGTCATTTGGAGCATTTTATTTTTGACGCGCCCGTACACGCATGTGAAGACGCGTGCGCGCACGTGGTTTGGACCAAAAGATGACCCATGACCTGAACTTGACCCTTGCCAAGTTTGGTTGTTTTATTCGACCGCCGGCTCGAGATATTGCAAATATAGGTTAACTCTAGCTTTTTTACTAATGACGTCACGTAGATGACGTCACGGGCAAGTGACCACACTGACAAAAATTGTGTGTTGAGGTGTTGACACGTGACATAACTATTTTTTAGTTACAAGATGATTGACGATGGCGTTAATGAGATATCGTGTCCACAAGAAATGACCAGAAAGAAACACAAACTAGATTTTAATTCGTCACTGAGACGAATTGGTGATCCGCGCAAACGCTCCGTTCATTAAATCTAAGCAAAATGTGACAATTTATACGAAGTATCATTACTTGCTGAAATATGTGCCTCATCACTTTGGATTCTCCATCAAACACTAGTTCAACATTCGACGTACGCGGACGCGTACGTCCCGACGCGCACGCACTTATGATCAGCACCAAAGATGACCTTTGACCTGAAGTTACTGTGTACAAAGTTTGGTTATCTTACTCGACTCCTGTCATGAGATATGCGTGAATACGATTTTTCTTTGTGACGTCATAGATGACGTCAGAACAATTTGTCATGAAAAGTGATACCTGAAACCTTATCTATGCATTATAGGCTATCAAAATAAGGAATAAAAAGAATGGGTCATTCTGGAGAGTTACGAGTGATTTAAAAATGTCCGTCATTTACTACGCGCGCATGCGCGCGCATTTACTTTTTTTTGGGAACTGTAAGTAATGTTTTGGGTCCAGGTGGTCGGAAAGGGGTTTTTCTTGATGGAGAATTCAGTCAAAAATCCAAATCTATCTGACGAAATCCGCGTAACCGCGGATCACCAATAATACCATCATAATATGAGGTTCGTTGGTACCTTAGATCCGCGTTTGATGACGTTTTACAGCGAATTAAGAGTGTAAGGCTTATTCATATTATATATATCCACGCTTTGTACATTGGTCCATCTGTGTTGACGTGTTGGCGCCATTTAAAGGCTTAATTTGCCTAATACAGGGGTCTGAATCACGGACTAAGCGTCATAGTACCATCTCACACTGACAGTGTTAGGTGGAGTTTGACAATATTACAATGCAGAATTTCTGTCGATAATCTAAATGTAACGTATAAGATTCATTTTTTTACTTGAGTGTGGGTCCAATTCTGAAGTTAAATGTGGAAACGAGGGGGGGGGTGGGGGCAATACCGTTTTAACGTCATTTTTCCTAGTATTTTTATATCACTCTTGATATTTAGGCGAGATTATTTTTTTTTAATAAGGAAGCTTTTATCGTGATTGGAACCCAAACTGTTAAACTTCATAATGTCCTCTATCCACTAAAAAAGTCCCGTGTCGTTGGGACACTGCATGGCGGAGTAATGGGCCAAAATACCGGAAGTATGAAAAAAAACTACGGAAAAATGAGCCAGCCACCAAGCATTAAAATCAAACGCACGCGTACACGTTCGACATGACGCGCGCACGCTGTGATTTACACCAGTGATGACCTTTAACCTGAAGGTACTGTGTACCAAGTTTGGTTATGTTACTCGACTCCAGTCAAGAAATATGCGCAAAATGCGATTTATCTTTGTACCGTCAAAG
>JZLH01S0146211.1:34899-46510 GCA_001188425.1 Eucidaris tribuloides | reverse complement strand
ACGAGAATATAAGGGAATATCCAACTATGCAGGCAGTTTACACACTAAGAATAAAGGTGCATACAAGGTGCAACTTTGCGGAAATAGGTGCAAAGCAATTTCTGCCGCGATATTCGAGGAAAGCTGCACCTTTCACGGCTGAGCGCTCGCCCCACTCCATCATGTTTGCAAGTTTGCACCTTTTAGGTGCACATTTTGCCTCAAATAGACCACTTTCATAATGTATTCAAATTTGTGGATGTTTTCTCTTCCGAAGCATGAGCTTTTTCTTTCATCTGTTTCTATGAATACAATTTCAATACTGAAACTGCAAATTGCATACATTATTTTTCTATGTTGGACAAGCTCAGACAAGCTTTCAGGCTGTCAAGAACAACCTTTGTTTAAAAGGTATGCATGGAATTTGAATATATTACGAAAACGGCCTATAGGTCCAAGTTTGCACCGTAAAAGGATGAAAATAATGCACCTTCGGATTCAACAGTATATAATTATGTGAAAATAAATACCTTCATGGCCAGCGTGTTGGCCAAGTGGGTAGAGCATCTGCCTCACGTGCGGAAGGTCGCAGGTTCGAGCCCTGGCAGGGTCATAATGTATGTACGAGTTTTTCCAATATTTGTAAATGATAATAAATTGCATTATAATGTAAATAATATAAATAGCACTCGAACTCGAATGAACGTAAATTGTGGTTCACAAACACACAAAAACAGTTTGCAAGAAAAAGAAGAATACTTATTAAAATTTTTCTATGGTGCAATCCTGCACCTTTCAGATGCAACTTTGCACCTCTCAGAAAGGTGCAAAGTTGCACCTTTAAATGTGCTCCCAGTGTGACATTGGTCTGCACCGTTAAAGGTGCAAAGTTGAACCCATTTTTCTTAGTGTGCAACATTGGCATTTTGTTTTTGTAGGATTTAATAGTTCGTTACTGTTTAGAAAATTATGTGACCTGTTGTATACTACGTTTCATGATATTTTTGATATGTTAGGCAGTATAGATATTGCGTGGTATAGTTGATTATTTCTCACGGGTCATCTTGTTTATAATCAGGACGTACTTTTCCTATTTTGAGTAGGTTGGAAAACATGTCCTATTTGCAAAGATAACTTGAATATATGTGTTAATGTAGAGGCAATGGGTTATTTTTTTTAAAGAAAAGAGGGTCTTATTTTATCGTAACCCCGAGATTTGCTTGTGTTAAGTGCTTTCATAATGTTGATCATTTCATCGTGATTGCTGGTGCTTAAGAAAATTGATTTGCTAAAATGACTCTGGAAGAAAATCAGTAAAAATGTGTGTTGCGTTATTGATTTTACTCGCTAATTCGGGGCCAGTATTACTAAAGAATGAATTGAAAACGGTGGCATAGTTGTGCACATTGGGTAGGCTATATTATGGTCATTTGGGGTAAATTTATCTTTTGGTAGATATGAAGATAGTATTCAAAATTGTTTATAATGACATGTTTTGGACAATTACTTGCATTAAACTTATTACTGTATAAATACGCTAAATTGTAGTGAATATATGGATTTCTTCTACTGACTTTTCTAGAATATGTTTATAAGACCAATTCTCATAATATAATTTTTAGGACTTCTAATGTGATAAATATGTCATGCAATGAAACCAATTTTTTTTTTGCAATTAGTGGTTGGTTATACTTCCTCAAATTTGCAACTCTTGATTGAACTATAACAAAACGTTATTGCCCTTTATTGTATTTGTCTAAACCAATCTACTTACTCGTATTACTAGAAATTGAGCATCCTTCATTATATGCCCGTTTTTAGTTTTAAAAAACAGATCCGAACTCAGGGGAAGATATAACGTGCACCTTCAGGAAAATAACTTAATCCAGAATTGGTGGATTGACTGACATGGCGTAGATTGCAATAATAGTGTGAAGATATCAACTAAGAATATAATACTTTCATTGCAGTTTTTCATTATATGATAAACACTGCCTATTAAGATTAGGAAAAATACTAAGTTTTGTGTAGTTTTGTTTGTGTTTGTATGACTTTTTCAACATCACTTTACAAAGTCATTTGTTTGTTTGTTTTTAAGTTTGTTTGTTTGTTTGTTTACAGTCATGGCAATTATGTATGGTTGATGTAGTTTACACAAGATAGGGAAACTCCGTCCATTTATTGATAAAACAACAACACAACGTTTAGTACATGCTTTTGTAATGTGCCACCTGGATTATTGCGATAGTTTTCTTTTTGGATTACCACAACGTCAAATTCAGAAGTTACAAGTTGTCCAAAACTCAGCAGCACGGTTAGTGTGTTGTGCGAAGACACATGAATCTGTAAGTCTTATTTTACGACAATTACACTGGTTACCTGTGCAATCACGTATCATATTCAAAATTTTACTGTTAGCATATGAAAGCTTTCACAATTTGGCACCATTGTATCTAACTGAATTACTCCATAAATATGAACCTGTAAGAAATTTAAGGTCTGGCCGGAAGGATTTGTTTGTTGTACCTCCAGTCTTTACAAAAACATATGGTGAACTCAGCTTTTCTCGTGCTGCTCCGGTCTTGTGGAATGAGCTCCCTAGTAATATCAAAAGTATAAATACTGTTGAAAAATTCAAATCAGCTCTGAAAACTCATCTGTTTTAGTTTTTGTTTTTAAGTTTACTTTTCAAGTACTTTCTAAGTATTATATGTTGTTATGCCATGGATTAGTATAACCATTATTTTATTGGAAAATGTTTCAAAGGCTTCCTCAGTACAGTAACTAACTTTTCCCTGTTTTCTTATTTTCTTCTCAGCGCATAGGGACATTTTCATTTGATGTGTTATGCGCTATATAAAAACTGTGTATTATTATTATTATTACATCCATTTCACTCTTCGCACACTAAATATGTCTTTTTCACGTAAATTTTATTTGCACGTGTGGCTTTAATCCGAAATTATTTGAATTTAATTGGGTCATTTAATCAAAGTATAATTTGATAGTTCCCGAAGCAAGATTAAGAACAGCTTCACATCCAGTCATTCAAATGGTTAAAGTGGCCAGTTTGGTAAATTGAGCATGTCGCGCACCTATTTATCCAAATGAGAATATTTCAAGATCCATACAAGCTACCCCCTATACAAAACATATACCACTGGGAAGCTTAGACTTCAAAGAATCTGAAAATCTGAAGATTTTCGAATGTCCATGTTACAAACGCAACTCATCAGAAGTGAGTAGGTGGACCCCTTATTCACATTAACGTTGGAGAGAAGGAACATGAAGCTACATTTTAATGGGTCCCTTTGAACCTTTCCAAATATTCTGCTTTTTTATTGTTCCAAACTATTTCTTTAAAAAAATCAGAAAATACACACATAAACTTAAATAACTACAGGTACCCATAAAACTCCCATAAAATGGGATTTAATGTGAAACCTATATTTCAACACAGATAAAATTTGTCACAGTCGCTTACATGATATGCAGGGTGGCCTAGAAAGAATGCAACACCTGCGATCGCTAATTTCTTCACCATCATCAGCAAAATGTCATTGTTTTTTGTTTCATTGGTTATAACATTCTTTTTTCCAACAAAATGATACCATAATGATTGATTTTTAGTCAGGCGTTTTGACCATAGGGTCATTTTTCTGAGACAATGTCATTTCCCAAATTTCCTACTTTTTCAACTCCGCCGATCCTCGGAACATTGAGATTTTTTTTTCGTGAAGTAGCGTGCCATAAAGACTAACCTCAGTTCCTCACATTGTCTTTATCTCTATCAAAGCGAGGGCATTCCTGGGGTTTGGCTGTACATAGCTTATTATATGGCACGCTGTAACGAGAGAATATTTCGGTATTCCGTGGATCGGTGGAGTGGAAAAAGTAAGAAATTTGGGAAATGACATTGCCTCCGAAAAATGGCCCTACAGTATATAGGATCCAGACGCCTTACTAAAAATCAATGATCATGGTATCATTTTGTTGGGAAAAGGAGTTCTATTTAATGAAATAAAAAAACAATTACATTTTGCCTATGATGTAGAAGATATTAGCGATCGCAAATGTTGCGTTCTTTCTGGGCCACACTGTATATATGTGATTCTGATTTTGGAAGATGCATTTTTCAGTGAATTTAAGGGTTGACGTCAACTAATTAAACCTTAATTTAGTACAGAAGTAATTATCTGTACCCCGTGAAGTAGGTATATTCTGAAAGCTTACATGTCACAAATTATTTTGATTTGAAAATAAAACATTTTGATAAAAAAAAAAGAAATTTACCCAACTGGCCGCCTTGAATTAAGAAAGTTAAACGAATATAGTAATGTGAGAAAGAGAGGTGGGTGAAATTAATGACGTTGGCAAGTTTTATAATTCAGAAAGTGTTAGTATAATGTTTACAAACTTTATCTAATGCTGCAGTAACTTACATTTGAATTGTATAAATTCTAATATCTTCGCGAATCATTGTTTAACAAAAGTGAAACTCCTAAACTTGCTAAATTGAGTTAACCGGTAAAATGGGGGTATTATTGAAAAAGCACAATTTCAAATATTTTATATTAAGTGATCAGACATTACTGATCAACTTCATGATGAATGTATAATGGGAAATAGAAACGCTCAATATACACAAATAGGGAATCAATATGGTAACCAGAGGCGTGATGGTAGCTAACTTGGATATTAAATAATTTAATCTTCAACTAAAATTATTTGTTTTGTTTTGTTTTTCTTCTTGTTCTCTACCACAGCTGCCAGAGTTGGAAGAACTGCCACATCACGACATTGTAGTAGTTTGTCAACTTGAGAATATTACATGATCAGGTGACTGACGTCAGCATGGCGTTAATTAAATTTAAACAGATGGCGAGGTTAATCTTAATTTCCTTGATCGGACTATTTATCATGTTTCTTATGACATCGACACCCAAGCAAGCTAATACCAATATCTTGTAAGTATATAAATGTACTATCAAAATAATTGTATCACAAATTGCACAAATAACGTTTGTTTTTACTCAAATTTAGTAAATTGTACTTACATTTCTGTACCCAACACTTTGCAAAAGTTAGGTTAAGTTTATTTAGTCTGGGTCCGATTACTCACGTTATCACGTCACGGCGCAATCATCACGTTTCGAGTACATTGTAGAATACATGCTTCTAATCACGAAGTTTATGGGTCAACATTTCGTTATTTTGCCCACCCGTAATTCACAAGGAGTCGCATGTTATTGACTGCATGACGCGAGTCTTTCGGACATTATAATGTTTGGGATTTGGGGGTAATTTAAGTGCTTGTAGATGAGTGAAGTTGGGGTTGACTAAAGTTACGCCGATAACTGAAAAATGCAAAAAAAAATTAAATATCACTAAATCAGTACTGCCTGACATAAAAGAAATTATGAATCTGAAAGACAACTTACGGTTCTCGATTTCCATATGGAAGTTTAATATTAATATTACTAATTATTATAATAGCAATTTTTAAGGGAAAGGTACTTTCAGCGGTTTTAGTTGCACGGTGAAGCTTTTTCTGTAGCCAACATACACGCATATTACCTCATGCCAAAAATACTCGGTTCAGCAGACGATATTACACATACTAAGAATCTTGCTTCAGGATTGGTCAATAGTTAATCGCCTAGTTTCGCTTATCGATCAGCCGAAAAGAAGAAAGTTTGTTTCACTCGATGGTGATAGTACTTTTGCGTTCGCTGATCTCCTCAGTCCACAATGCGTTATCAATATTTGTTAGTATGTGTGAAATGAAAGTTCATGCACCCTATAGCTAGTACTTTTATAAAAGCACTTTTCCATATACAGGGTGGCCCAGAAAGAATGCAACGAGTATAATCGCTAATTTCTTCACCATTATTGGCAAAATGTCATTAATTTTTATTTTGTTGGTTAGAACATTCTTTTTCCAATAAAATGATACCAAGATCATTGATTTTGAGTAAGGCGTTTTGATTCTAGGGTCATTTTTCGGAGGCAATGCAATGGAATGCCTGGAATGCCCTCGCTTTCATAAAGAAGACGATGCTAGCTACACCTCCATTGTCATCGCGGTTTGTCTGGTATGCGGGCTCGTATGGCAAGCTCAGAGGCCACAATATCTAGGCGTTCCGATAACCGCGCTTAGAAATTGACGCCGAATTTGGGAAATTGCATTGCCTCCGAAAAATGGCCCTAGAATCAAAACGCCTTACTCAAAATCAATGATCTTGGTATCATTTTATTGGAAAAAGAACGTTCTAACCAACGAAATAAAAATAATGACATTTTGCCAATAATGGTGAAGAAATTAGCGATTATACTCGAGCATCTTTCTGGGCCACCCTGTATAGCCGCCGCATCGAACGCCCTGTCATGCCTGTAGGGTGCACCCATGAGTGAGTTGACGTTAAAAAAATGCATCCGTGGCTTATATTTTTTGTGTGTGAATTCGTTCCCATTTTTTTTTCTCGTAGAGAAATATAAAACTTATTTTTTGTTTTCGTTTAATAGTTTGAGATGTGGAATATAAAGTAAATAATTACATGTTTGGTTTCAGGAAACGAGACGTCCTATCACTTCCTCGGCGATCTGAATGTATACGCTATCTTTCCTCAGCTTCGCTTCGGAAAGATAGCTACATCTAGATCGTCTCGGAAGTGATAGTTAGTCCAATCACCTTCACCAACGGTAATTATTTGCTTACCAATTACAACACAGACTACAGGAATTATTTACTAATTCTAGAGGTCAATCTCAACACCAGGCCTGATTCAAGTCCAGTGCAGTGTCTTAGCCGGTGTTTGTCTATGACAAAAGGGCTAATTTTTGGTCTAAACTACCACTTTTTTCTTTGGAAAATGGGCATTCACGAATTCAAAAACATTGCATTGTCTGTCTCACTTTCCTTTGGTTCTTTTCAATGTAACTTTCAACTTTTTGGAGTAATTAATTCGGCCGCCATTTTTCGATGCCTTTTATTTAGATTCACATTTATTTCACATTCATGTATCATAAAAAGTAATATAAACAGTACAATTGTTCCAATGGCTAATATATTACAATAGTTTATAAATTAGATACAGTACAATAATCGATATACATGTAATAAATACGGCATTATCATTCCTAATCTGATATCGTTACACTGTGTGATGGTCACACCCTGAAAGCTGGTAGCTTGTATATGGGGTACCTATTTTAACAAAATAAAATTGCAGATAGCTACTATACAGATTACACAAATACATTACACAAAGCACATGACAGATTTCAAGTATTATGACACTACAGAGGAAGTACAATGCCTTTCAAGAAAAATTGTCATCGCATAATATAAGTATTAAGAAGACGGCATTGTACTGAGCTATACGTCTTTTTCAACGCCTAACGGTAAACAGTCACATTTTCAGAATTAGTACTATTCGTGAATTTAAAAGCCTGTTGGACCTGGAATAGCGTGTATGTTTAACCAATCGATTGCTAAACAGCTTTCGCAAATAGAAATGAAATCGTTACCGAATATGGAGATATACTGATAAGCAGCTTGCGAACTGAACATATGTTGGCTATATGTCAACACAATGTGTTGGTTGAGATAATTTACACTTTTGCAATTCTGAATGTAGAATAAACTTCAAGCAGTAAAGGCCCCAGGACAGATTGCTAGTATATTATCATTATGGACGACGTATGTAAGCCTGCATTTTTGACTGATCGACATTACATGCATGGTCAACAGAGCGTTAAATATACAAGCTGAATTTCCTTCTGTAGATTCATGACAAGCATTTAAAAACAAGAAATATGAGATGCATATTATCAATTTTGAGCAAAATGTAGATATAGGAAGTACGGAAAGATGAAATCAAGATGAACTATGTATAATGTATGGTATGGGGTCAGAATGTTTGATTTTGCAAATTTGTTGCTGTACTCTAACTGCCGCCATGACTATATGCTTGTCTGTTTATTTTAAGGATTCGGAAAGAGAATGGCCCACAAGGGCGTACGCTGAGGCAGACGAGTTCCACCCCTTGCAAGCAAAACCAAATTTTCACCTTTTTGTCTGCTTTCAACAGCCGATTTTCTGAACTTCAGTTCCCTCTCCACAAGATGTGCACCTCCTCATGCCCAACCTAGCGGCCCTTGGCCTATAATAAATGAACTTTTATGCATATTGAAGGTATGTTCACCTGCTGGGATCAGTTTGTTACAAAATCTTTCATTTTCATTTCATGCTATTTTGTTTTCAGAAATGGAAAACGTTATAGACACATCACCCCAGCTCTTGGTAAACTAGACCCAGTGGAATTACCAGAAAGTAACCAGACAACTAACTCCAGCTTAGTCTCCAACATGTCCAACTCTTCGACGAGTAAACCGGAATACGTGGAGTTACCATCAGGAATTGAAATACAATGATGAACTTCAGCTTAGTTTTCTTGAAGACGCACAAAACTGGTTCCTCAACCATTGCTTACTATCTTCCAGCGTCTACGGATACATGAACAATTCTCACATTTCTGGTACCCGATCGGGGCAGTTTTATCAGCTAACAGTGAGATGTTTAAAGCGTCGAATATTAAACGTACTTCCAATGCAAGCCGGGGCTATCAGATGTTGACCAACCACGCACGCTATGACCGTCGGGAGCTGGCGACCGTCTTTCCCGATGACGCGGTGTACGTGAGTATTTTACGCGACCCGGTAGCACAGTTCGAGTCGGCTTTCTACTACTTCGAAATATCGAAATCTCTCCCAAAGGGGAACAATTCTCTGGGAAAATTCATGGAGGACCCGATGAAAAATTTTGTTGCACTTCAAGAAACGAAACAGTACTTTAAGCAGAGCATGCACAACCAGCAATTGTATGATTTCGGGGTAGAACCTGCCGATATGTATAGGGAGGACATCATAGACGCTAAAATTAAGGAACTCGATCGAGACTTTGACCTAATGATGATCAGTGAGTACTTTGATGAATCTCTCTTACTTCTCAGTAAACTTCTCAACTGGGAAATTAATGATGTTGTGTACCTCATGAAAGGCAAACGAGCCTCGACTTACACTCACGCAAATTTGACTGAAGACATGCGCGCCAAAGTGCGATCGTGGAACAGTGCAGACGACAAACTCTACCAACATTTCAATCGAACATTTTGGTCGAAAATCAAGGAGTATGGTCCTAATTTTGATACAGATTTAGCATTGCTTCGACACAAGCTACGAGACGTTTTTGATGAATGTTTCGATACCAGTCACAAATCCGTCTACGCACGAGCCGAACAATATTCGATGAAAGAAAATGCTTCGACGTGGTGCAAAGATTCTGCAAGGAGCGACTTCTATTATACCGAATTGATTCGGAATCGAATGAACAAAGCCAGTGTCCCTTTGTATAACTTCAAGGAAACTCACCCAATACCGGTAAATGTGGATACCAAACGAAAGCCAGTCAAACGTAAAGTAGTAAAGAGGAAGACGATTCCGAAACGTCGACCCTTCAGAGTACCAAGACATTAGCAGCAAAGCTGTCGCGCAATAGAGAAAATTTAATTTATTAAGTTGTATTTCATTTGTTTGCCTCCGCACCGAAGGTGCCGGAAGCATCGTGCTCTCGGGTTGTCCGTCCATCCATCTGTGTGTTTGCCCATGCCTGCATCCGTCTGTCCGTTACTGGTTCTCGTTACCGTGATGACTCAAAAACCGTGTGATCGCAGGGGCGTCGATCCTGGGGTGGCAAGGGGGGAGTCCCCACCCGAATGAAAATATTGGGGAGGGGCAAACATATCGATTTCGCCCCCCCCCCCCCATAATGTTTACAACTTGAAAAATTCATAATATGTAATACAAGGAATTGTTTTAAAAACCATTGGAAAGCACTACAAAACAATTAAATTTAGTATAAAAATACTATTAAACGAACACTATTTTCAATTTTCGGCGTGCTTTGCGCACAAAACTTTATATTACAATTTGGCCGGCAAAACGCGCCGAAAATTTTGGGCATTTTTCACTCTTGCCCCCCCCCCCCCCATTCGAAAAATGGATTGACGCCCCAATGTGATCGGATTATAATAAGACTGGGGCAATGTATGTACTATAATGCAAAAATAGACTTTGAGTTGAAAGGTCAAAGGTTACAGTGCCTATTACGTTTCTGATTTGAGCTCTTTACCGCGAAAACTCAAGAACGACTTATCGGATTTCAGCTTAACTTGGCTCTAGTATGTGGTATGAGACACCTATGAAATTAGATTGTGGAGGTGAAATTGGAAAGGTCAAACGTCATGAGGCCTCAATACATGTCTGACAAGGGCTCGTTACCATAAATCAAGAACAGCTTATGGGATTGCAATATAACGTATAGGTCAATGAGGTATATTACTTTTAACAGTTGAAAGTCAGAGTCACATGGCTTCATACGTGTGCGATTTGGGCTCGTTACCACGATGACCTGAGAATGGCTTATCAGATTTTAATGTAACTTGGGTCAGGTATGAGGTACCAATGAACTGGTAAGATTTCCGAGTTGGAATGTAAAAGGTCAAAGGTCACAAGGGCTTATAAATGTCTGAGTTGGTATCGTTTCCATGGTAACTTAAGAATTTCTGAACAGATTTGATACATGCATGGATAAGGCTCAACTGAAATTAAATTGGGTGGGTGTGCGAAGGCATACCCATCAACTACGCGCAGTCGAACTGCTCTAGGTTTGGCGTGTAATTTGGCGTTTTGAAAGTCAGAAAACCTGGAAACCCTGAGGTGCAGGCATTTTGTTTTCAGCAAAGCGTATAATGCACAATCATTCATACAGCACTCCGTTACTACACGAATGGTTGCTGTCAAAAATAAATGCGTAACGAAAGACCTATCCAGCTCTTTAAAGCTTAGTGCAGAGAGGATCATCGCTATAATGTAGTATGAGTATTTCCTATGGAAATTGTTATAACTGGGTAAAAAGTAATAAAAGGTTATGATCAAACACTCGTCAGAAGTCAGATGAAGTTCTGCTTGGTTTAATGTCAAGTTATGTTTGTTTTTTATCTGTATTTATGTTTGATTTTCTTTTTAATATGACATGTACGTGGCCTTATTGGACAAACAGTGCATTGCATATACCGTGGCACATTACATTAGTTGTCGTGGGTAACCACTGGCAAAGCTATACTTACTTCTGAATTTAAACGGTGCTCACATGACTTAAATCTTAAACGCAGTTTCGAAAAATATTTTCGTACTTTGAACTTCAAGTCGTAATTTAGTTCTGTGTTTATGATGTTTCCTGTTTAATGTAAGTTCTGCTTCATGGGACTATTAAATTTTTACAAGTGGGTGTTGATGCATGAAATTTAATAACAATATAAAGTCTACGACAGTTTAAAGAATGTCCACTCTAAGGAAAAAGGATCGTTGTGGAACCATTTTGTAAAAATAGCAGAATCATTTCAGCAAAACCATGGGGGGGGGGCTAATGAGAACCTTTTGGATCAGCAAAAGGTTCTTGTCAGCACCGTTTTGAACAAAATAGTTCTCATGCGAATTCTTTTTACGTAAAAATGGTTCTAAGAAGCACCGAAATGTGTTCTGCTATTGTGACAAACTTGAAAACCTTTTT